>JALIZH010011783.1:0-141266 GCA_030522465.1 Rhipicephalus appendiculatus
TGCGTCTGTCTGATTTGTTCCTTCGTGCTCCTTCACGGCCGGGCACGCCGCTCCTCCAGTCCGGCCGTGGCTCCTTTTTTGTAGCTCGAAGCAATGCCGCCGCCACCTCACAGCACTCGTGAGGCACCTCTTATAGGCAGTGCATGCACTGCAGCGTCGCAGTGACGCGTCCCCATTGGTTGCCCGCATAGCGCCAAGAACGGAGACGCGCTATCTCAAAACACCGTGCCTCTTACAGAGCCAGCGTGACAGCCAACATAGTCAACAGGAGGGATGCAACACGCCGCCCCACGGATCTGCACGCAACTGAACAAAAAATTACTTCATATGATTTCCGTCGTCAGGCAATGCATCACGGGTGCTCTCCCCCATGAACGCAAAGCACACGCGAAGGCTAGGCGATGGGTGAGAGTAGGAAAGGGCTAGAGGAGAGGGGGGTGAACGGCTGGAACGGGCGCATTTGGCTGGCATTGATAAAATAGAGGAGGCGTTGCCCTGCCCTTCGTTAACTTGACTAGGGAATTTCTAGGCACACCTAGGTACACAAGGTGGCTAGTTTTGCTCGGCAGCACAGGGTAGCCAACGTGAACCACGCCTACGCTGCTAACATTAGGCGTTGTTTAGGTGGCTTTTTAGTCTCGAGCGATATGATTTGACCATAGAGTTAATATACTGGTTCTAGAGGAAAAGCTCCCCATAGGGCCCATGCATTAAAACCTATAACCGCTCGGGAGCCGCCATGATGGAACGGTACTCGGCTTTCGGGTGACGTTCACACTGTACTCGCACTCGCCACTGCATGCTGCAATAACCCCTGGCATTTTTTCTTGTTTCATGGCTCTCTATTGCATCGCAGTAAGAGACTGTCACATTAGGTCGAGTTTTTAGCTCGTGGCAACAAAAAACACGTGCGAGGAGACACTGTATATCTCTCACTCGACGCGCAAGCAAGCCGGCGCAATCGGCCGCACCGCACGCTGCGCGGCAACGCTCAGAAATGTTGACACGATACAAGGATGGTGGCGCCATCTAGTAAACAAACCTGCAAACGCTTTTTTCCGCGTGCAGTAAATTGCATAAATGGCTGTTGCATTTTTTCCTAAAAGTAGATTATATGAACATAAAACAATTTCCATTCGTTTATAATACGTAAACAGGCTTGTTTACTATTTTTATTGCGAGAATTTGAGTGTTTTCAAAAGTCATATTTAGCGCTTCAGTAAATTACTGTAATGGCAACAGTGACAACGTTCCAAGATGTCGCTGCTCGCGTGGTTATAGCTTTAGCGGCCCAGCTTTTCCTCTAGAATCTGTTATATTAACTCTATGGATTTGACCATGACCGCTGTACATCATTGTCAACCAGTTCGTGAGGGGAAAACGACTATGAAATCCCCTCCGCTGACGAAAAGCGATGCCGTGACCGTGATGCGACGGAGCGTTTAACGGCTGTGTGAATGATGGCTTATAGGGAACCAAAGCTCAAGTTTGCGGAGCGACGACAGCGCCGAGCTGCGGCTCTGGAAGCAAGCACTGGTGAAATTGGGAATAAAGCGCGGGAGAGGGCGCGGCCGATTCAGCCTGTTTCCCCGAAAGCCGAGAGCGGCGGCACGCGTTCGCACGCGGTCTTCGGTCGGTGCGGAGAGCTTTAGACGTTGTGCCGTGAGCTTGGCACGCTAAACCGAGAGGCTTGCTTTGCGAAGCTGCATTTTCGCGATGGTAGAAGCGACCCCACGAAAGCGAAAGCGAGGTCCGAAGTATTGCTGTTTGCCACAGCAGTGCAGGCAGTACCAAGGCACGCGATCCACCTGTAAAACTGTACCCTTCCCGGACAAGTCGTACGAGAGAACGTACACAAGCGTGGATCACCGCAGTTAAAGGAATAATGTTCTAGCTCTGTCTCGCCTTCCGTTTTGGCTGACTCAATTCTTCGCTTGAAATCGTTTGTTTCGACTACCTGAATCCCGTAACGCGGCGCGTGCATGCAACGACAGCAGTTGTGATTGCTCGCCGTCTCGCATTTTTACATCCAATTACGGTTGTATCTTGAAGCAACTTTGTGTTTTGATTCCTTGTGTTCGTGAGACCTAGCTGTCGTTGTTGGATGTTCACGCTCACATACGTCATACCGCGGTTAGCGTTGCGGTTTTGGTTGCTTTCAAATGAACGCCGCAATTGTCAAAGGTTCGCCGCCTGCAATTCACGCGTCGGGAAGGCTGCATCATCGCGCCGGAACGAACGCCTGTGCATTTTCAGCAAACGTTGACATCGTTTTGCTGGTTTGTCCCTTTATTAGGGTGGTATATATTTAAGCCGCTGAATCTAACTGGCACTTAATTCATGAATTGTAATTGCCACCTTCGGAGATTGTGCGGTTTTCTTTCACGCGCACCCGTGCATTGCTTCCAGTGTGCGTTTACGGGTGCGCTTTGCGCGAGCTCGTCGCGCACACGATACCACATCGCGCCTGAAATTCGACACTTCTCACACTGAGCCGCGTCCGCGCCGGAAGTCTTACACGCCTGTAAAGTCGACATTCTCATGAAAAGGGAGTGAAAGCACGAAGCGAGAAGCGAAAAAAAAAATAATAAAGCTAAGCTAGGCGAGCTGCCTCGTGGCTAAGTCGGCGGGTGATGCTCCAGCGGTACGGAGGACATGACTCGAACCTTCTCAGGTTTTTTTAGTGCCATAGCTGTGTAATCTTTGTTTCTTTCTCTTTTCTTTTTTACTTCGCGAAAGATCGTTCACTACAGTTCGCGTTTGCCACTGCCAACATGCACATCTAAACAACAATCACACGTTTTTCATAGTCGACAACGTGGAACATCGATTAACGTGATTAACGAACTTTTCTCCTTTGATTACGTTCGCTTTTCGAAGTGCCTCTACAGCGGGGAGATGCTTTTCAAGCGTAACATTGCGAAGCGCTGCACGTGCGCGGAAGCGAGAGGAAGCGCGGCGGAGAGAAGGGAAAATGCGCGACGTTTACCCCCAGTTTCTATGTTTCTTGCGATGCGCAGCAAGCGTAGCGCGAGAGCGCTGCACGTGCACAGAAGCGAGCGGCAGCGCGACGGAGAGAAGGGAAAACGCGCAACGTGTATTCCCAGTTTCTATTTTTCTGCCAGAGATGGCGCTGCCTGTCAAGAGTCGCAGCGCCACTGAGCGATGCTTTGGGAGCCTATAGGGGCGGGAATGGACAGCTCGCGTTCAAGTGCGGTGATGGCTTGAGAAACTGAGGGAACAATGGTAGTGTGTGCACGCAGGACGGAACGTTCGAGTAGTCGCATTGTTCGGTTTGCGAACTGTGCTTCGGCGTCGAGGTTAAACAAGCATAACCAAGTAAAGAAGATTTCGCTTGCATAACCGGGCCTAGCCGAGCTAAGTCCGCAGCCGTTTCTTTAACATCCTCGGGAACGCCAGCGCGTGGTTGCCCGTGAATCCGAGCGTCGCTGAAGAACAGGCGAATCAGTGCTCTGCACTTTTTATACTTTCTCAAGCCGTCAGCGCGTGGTTGCCCGTGAACCCGAGCGTCGCTGAAGAACAGGCGAATCAGTGCTCTGCACTTTTTATACCTTCCACGTAGAGTCGAACAGCGCACGTTTTATTTATATGAAGCGCCAATTGTCACAGGTAATTGAAGTTACCGCGCAGACATGCATTTGTGCGATTTCCTTGAGGTCGCAAACTTGAAAGTCCTGATAAATTTCATAAGGTTTACTGACAGTACTGCTCAGTCAAACTTAATGATATGGGTAGAAACGAGGAATTTGTAATTCAAAATATGCATAGTATTTACATTAGGCGAGCTAGCACAACTGTCTTGTGCAGTAGAATTTCAGTCGCGGCACGCATCTGTCGGTGGAGCCTATGTTTTTTTATTGCGATAGCAATTATACGGACACTCTCGGCTGGTTTTTGCCCGTCGGCGTCGCCGCCGTCCGCCGCCGTCATTTGTCGTATATGTATATGTATATATATAACCGGCCCCGCCCGTCGTTCGTGAGCGTGAAAAGATGCGACGGGGGGGGGGGGAGTCCCTCGAGCGACCTTCGATTTTACGAGCGCGGTCGTCGCGGGCGCGCGCGTTATCTCCCCTTCTCGGCGGCCGACAACGGGGGGGCCGGTGCACCCTTCTACGTGCTGCGCTCTCAACGCGAAGAGAATGTGGTGAGCAGTGTCCCTGGAGCGGCCATGTGCTCTTAAAGCAGAGTTTTCTAGAGTTGCGTGAGATCGGATCCAAAAGAGTGAGCTGCCAGCCTCACTTCGTATAAAATTACAATTTGTTGCTATCGCATTCATTGCTTCACCCTTGCGGTGAAACTGTGACTTTTATGTTGTAATTTGTAACCGACCGTAGTGCCTTCTGACAAGACGGTTATGAGTCGCTCTAAAATTGCGAGAAGCGTGGGGAAGCACCGTGAAGACGTAGAAAGTACTTTTTCTGAGGCTGCTCCGTGTTTTATGGACGATATTATGGGCGATGAAAGATAAGCTTCACCGATGACTACAATTTTATTTCCGTCCGAAGCTTGACGTTAAAGCGCTGCCTTCTTTCTCGGTTCGCAGTCTCTACTTAAAGGCCTATGCTGACTGGAAGACCGGGTCGCGATCCAGCCTCGGGTCTAGGCAGAGGCATCGACGCACACGCGGATTTTTGAGGAGGAGGAGGAGGAGCCGCGGGCCCCATAGCATGAGAAGCGACGGCACACCGTCTGCGTCGGATGGCGGATGCGCCATCTAACGAAGTCATCCAGGCGATCCGGACGGCAGCTGGCCACTGCGGACGCAGTCATCCACCGGCCGACCCACAGGCGGTGACAATTAGTGACTCCCGTTTTGTGATGGCCTATTGATATTCTCATACACTGAATCCTGTACTGATACAATAAAGAACCACTTCCTTGAGCTTGTTCGCGCGCGTGATGTTCATTGCAGCGATCCTTGTACCGACTCCTCATGTGTCGACGTAAATTGTGTGCCTCTTGTATCAGTGACTTGATATCCGCTAAGTAGCTTATTTCCCATTGTAAGACAAAAACCAGTTTAATGCTACATAGAATTAGGCCAAGCAAAGCATAGGGTGTTTTAATCGTTGAAAGCGCACCGTTACCGTCGCCGGGATCCGAAACCCACTACCTTCGAATTACGCTATTTCGTGACAGTGAATTTACGCTATTTTGTGACAGTAAATTACGCTATTTCAGACAGTAAATGTCACACGTTAAATTTACAAGTGTACTGAGCTGTAGTTTACTCGATGAATGGGGATATGAAAATCGGGAACAGTAGGTTGAAGAGATTGGAAAAGACGTCGCGATATTGTGATGTAGTTGTGACGGCAAGCATGGTGAAATGTGTCGGCTTTTATAAACCAACGCATTTGTAGAAAGCCGGTCGCCATTATGATGGCAAAATAAGTATGCGGGTCAATGCCCGACACTAAAGAACAACATCTTCAATAGGAAATGCGAAAATCACCTCCCAAGCACTTCGTACTGATGGTTAACCAGAGAAGCTGAAAGGGGCCCCAGTGTTCCTCACTGGTCTAATTCTGACGGCTCACTAAAACCTTCCATAATTAATAGTTACGTTTTAACAGAAGCCTTAACAAGCGTGTGACGGCCCGTGTGTTCTGTTCTTCACTTTTATTGCACCAGCGGTGAATAGTGCAGCTTGCCCAGTTTCTGTGGCACATCCGCGTTAGCACTTTTTGCGCACATGAGGCGGACGGTTTCGGTCTCGTCTACGAGCGTAGCGATGTGGGATTGTTGGTTCATTAAGAAAAGGCAGTTTCTTAGCTTTGGTGAAGACGAGGACAAAAAAGAAGAGACACTCGACACTTGGCAAAGTAGCCACTATGCGTCTGTGAGGCAACACGCGAAGCTACATAGCTGCTCAACAGTGGCGTACCAACTTGTTCGCGAGTGGGGGGGCTCCCACTCCCTCACTCACTCCGGCAGCCGCGCATTATCTTGTGTGTGTATATATATATATATATATATATATATATATATATATATATATATATATATATATATATATATATATATATATATATATATATATATATATATGTATATATATATATATGTGTGTGTGTGTGTGTGTGTGTGTGTGTGTGTAGACATGCAGTGAGAAATTTTCATTCGCAGTCAGTTTGGTGTCGTTTTCATAGAGTAACAGTGCTGAGAAAGTACGCTTTGTTTCACATGTAGCATGCGCAGGGACCACCATACATATGCATGCTGTGCATGTAATAATAATGACAACCAGCAGATAATGAAGCCAAGGAACGAATACAGAACGTTAATTGTACTGTTTTTTAAAGTGTATTGTAGTAATTAAGATACAAATGTGAAGAAAGTAAAGTGGACGAAAAGACAACTTGCCTCCGGCAGAGACCTAACCTGAAACCTTCGGATACGCTTCCGATGCTCTACAAATTAAACTACGGGAGCGGTGGTCCTCTCGTCCGCTTTATCGGGTATTTATGTGGATGCAGACCTGTAAGTATTAGCGCCAGTCGTAGGCCTGGCAGCGAGTGTGGAGCACCCTTTTTTTTGCCAGCTGGTGTCGTGTATCCCGTGATCCTTTGACGAGCGGACGGACAGCTGACGAATGAGCCCTCAGATAATACCTGAATGTGTAGTATGTTTTCACATGCGTATCACAATTGTTACAAAACACATAAAAAACAGTGCGTTTGACGTCCCATACCTTCCTTGGCTTCATTCTCTGCTGATTTTCAAAAGGCTGTGTCAAACAAACAAGCCCTCAAAACTCGCTTCTTTCATTTATGCATGTAATAGTGTAATAGCAAGACGTTTCATACATTAACAACTTTATGCATGAATAAAATGGTCAACGGTGGCATTCCCAGTAGTGTAGGTTTGTATCATTCAATGAAATTCCAAATGTGTCTAAAATCTGCGCCCTAATAATTGAGTTTTTCAATGTAGGTAGCAATGACTTTGCCTTTTTCTTTCCCGTAATTAGTACTACGCTTTCTTTCCCATGTTCAGGTTTGCATATATTTCGCCGTGTTTTGCTACTAGTCAAAGCAGTGTTTCTAGTGTGTTAATATTATTATTATTACTTTTATTACATTCCTACTGTTCTTAAATTGTCCAGGACAATTTGATTTTTTTTAAGTAAGAGTTTGTGGTATTGGAGACGTTGTACATGCTTTACACTCACCGTATATGTATTCGCAACATTGCTTGAAGGGTCCTCCGGTCCCTTCAAGTAAATACGCCTATGCAAACGGGGTAAGCACAAGTTTTCTTCGCAAAAATGTGGGTGATTATAACGTTAAACCAGCCCGTACTGTTTTCTTCTGCATTGATGGTTAGCTGCTTATGATTACAGCAAGACTGATAACTGGGCAAGTTGGTATGTATCCATATTGAAACTTTTTAGCGCGCACAAAAGACGAGGACAAGAAAGATAGAGACACACGAGCGCTAACTCTCAACTATTTATTTTTGAAAGGAACTATACTTATAAGTACCCAAGAACCAGCATAGAGCATGTGCGGCGCAAGTCATGCGACACTGTCAGAAGGGCCAAAAAGAATTAAAAAAAAAACGAACCCCTTATCTGTTAGAGCCACCGAAGGCAGACTGATGCATTTTTTTGCACACCTATTTATGTAAGAGGCTTCCGTAACTTCACATGTTAGTTTGTCTTTATCTGCAAACAAAATATCACTATCATGAAAAACGGGTTCACAGTGACATGATTTACAATGATCGCACCTATGGGCTCCTATGGGCTCGAGTTCCCTATCTTATTCGTCGCCTTGTCGCAAGCCACCGCAATCACTGGAAGCTGATAAGTAATGCAAGATGATAAACAAGGCGAAGCAGGTTCATCAGAGACTAAAGCGGATATCTTTATTAGTTCTCCCAGTCCACCCTAACACTGCTGCACACTCATCGATTTACAGCAGCTTGGATTTGGAGAAGCGCTGATTCTGCTACTTTCGATTAAAGAAAACGAATTAGCTTAAACAGGAAGATGTTTGATCAGTCCATAAAACGTTTACTGGCTCCCACCCGTATTTGCGTCGTCGTTAACTTAAATTTCAGGCTAGGAAGAGCAAATGAAGAGCATGACAGAGCTCTCTAACATTATTGAGCCCCTGCTCAGCGGGAGCCTTCTCTGCAATGCTAGAAAGAAAGGCACGAAAGCGTCGCATAGCCACCGCAGAGACCGCACAGACCGTACAATGCGTCGTCGCGAGACACGGAGAACTATCTTCAAAGCAGAAGCGTAGGACATGTTTTATTATATAATTGCGTGATTGATGTGTTGAAGGAAAAATTCGTCTCAGTTCTTGCTTTCCGTGTGCCCAAGCGACAGTGACCACTCTCGAAAGTGGGGGGGCTCCGCCCCCCTAACTTTTCGCGGTGGGGGGGAGGGGCTAGCGCCCCCCTTGCCCCCCCGGTAGATACGCCTATGCTGCTCAATTTGTTGGTGCCAATTTGCTGGTGATGGTGACAAAATATGTCTGAGCGCTAATGCGTGGCCTTTACAACACCCACTCGTTGCGAAATTCACATGTTTTGATGGCTGGGGCGATTCATCGATTCCGACACACAATATTACATGTGTTAAGAAAACTCCTCGCAGTGCAGGACATTCATATAGCGTTTTTTCCGAAGCAGTTTCAAGGAATGTGGCGACTTTACAGAGCACGTTGAATTTGTGCGAGGTGTATGCTGTTACAAATCTCTGCGGAAATTACTCATTGATTCGGAACTACGACTTATGCAAGCACTCCGATGGTGCGTACCATGTGATCATGCCACAGCGCTCTGCGCGTTTGCAGATATCGATGACCGAGCTTGTTGTGGAACAAGCGGATGGTGTGTATTGTAACTTCAGTCATCTGTTTCTGCGCTAGATGCGTCGGCGCGACTCCCGTGAGTTGCCAAAACGCTCGAACCAATAAAAAGCGCGATCACGTATGCGGTTCTCTTGTGGGGTCAAATCACCACAGTACGCTAGCGGCTAAGGGACTGCGTTGCTTAGCTCTTGGATGCGGTTTCGATTGCTGGTCACGGTGGTTCCATTTCGATGAGGGCACACTGCAAGGAAGTCACAGCTTGACAAGAAATTCGAAGTGCTGGTGCATTTACGACGCATTCCAGCAGCTCTGAGAAATTCGCATTTTTACTGCAGTAAGAGTTAGCTAACTAATTCAATTAACAAGCACGGTACCTGTGCGCATAGGCAAATACGAGCACAAGTGCGCGGACGCAGCGAGTTTCTTCTCACTACACTGACATTACGCAAGGTGGACCATCAGGTGCGCTTAGAACGCAAAACTGCCGGTGGAGGCAGTCACTTAATGCTAATAAAGCCCTCATACTGAAGTGCGCAATAAACGACGATCCCAAGAAAGTGGCTGACACGGGCGCAATCTAACAACCGGTTTTAATAAATGAAAAGCGAAGATATATCAATGTAGTATCAGTACAAAATCGAAAATACTTTTTGGTCAGACAGAGAAGTTAAAAATAATGCAATGTGTTTACTAAGTAGACGGGCACACCGTTCTTTTTTTTTTTTTTTTTTTGCTGCCGTCCTAGACGTGCTTCCCTGTTTGAAAAACGGAGGCGATTTAGTGTGTACGTGCTGTCTGCTACTACTGCCGTTTAATACCCTTGCTACACAAGCAAGTTACCCGCTGTTATGACCAACCACGGTTAACCGCGTTGAACCGCGGTTCGCGCCAAACACGGTTCGTCGATGTTACACAACGCAAAAGCGTCCTCGGTTAAAGCGCTCGCCGGCGTGCACCCATCCTCCATAGACGCCGCCATCTGCTCGGTTAACCACCTAACCGAGGTTGCCAGGCTCGGTTTCCTACAACCGCGGATACGTTAACCGCAGTTTAGGCTTCCTGTGAAACAAGCGTATAACAGGCGTGAGCTCTCCTCACAAGACTCGTGATGAACTATAATTTCCGTTGACCACAATAAACCATTGATTTAAGTGTGCAGCTCACTCGACTGAGGGGAGCACCACACATGTTCAGGATGGACCGTCAACGGAACCGTTGTGACACGACCTCGACACTATGCTCTCTCATTTCAGCTACTACTGTGGGACAAACTATTCCAGAAGGTTTTAGCTGATTGTGTGCACTTAGATTACAGAGGCTTCATGTTACAACGAGCAGAAAAATCACATTTTGCAAGGAACAGCAAACCATATTGCAAACTCCTGATTTCTTTTGAGCAAACACCGCTGCAGATACGCGAGTATCACTTCAAAAGCTAACGTTTCTCACATGTGGCGCGGAGCCGCGGCTGATTCAGAAAGGTTGGGCTTTAGAAACGGCAGGTGCTGTTTGGTTGCGAAGCAGTGAATGACGTCTTGCGGACTTGCTTGTTACGCACCGTTTCTGAGAGCATCAAGTTGCCGACGGCCTTCCAAGACGCGGTTCTGAGCCCTCCTTTTACGGCATTAATGCGTGCCTAGTTCATGGTTCCACGAAATAGGCACGAAAGTTCGTGTTTGCTTAGGCTCAATATTTTATTAGATGTGAAGCATCTTATGGCGAAGCTTAATCCGGTGGTGGTGGTGGTGGTGGTGGTGGTGGTGTGCCGGCGTGACCACCCTTACTGCGCATGCGCAAACCTTTCAAAAAAAAATAAAAAATAAAAAAAACCTCCTCTCCCCCTCTAGGCATCCCTCCCCGCGGCAACCACACCCTCACTGCGCATGCGCCTCCCCTCCTCTCTCCCCTCCTACGCTCCCCCCCCCTCTCTCCTCTAGGCATCCCTCCCCGCGCTCCCACTGCGCATGCGCGTCCCCCCCCTCTCTCTCCTCTAATACGCTCCCCCCCCCTCTCTCCTCTAGGCATCCCTGCCCACAGCGTCCACACCCCCCACTGCGCATGCGCGCCCCCCTCTCTCTCCTCTCCTACGCTACCCCCCCCTCTCTCGCCTCGAGACGCCGACGCAGGCAGCGTCTGCTAGCGAGTTTCTTGGTTGAAAAAACCGACTGCTCGCGCTGCACAACCGTTCATTGTCCATCCCGTATATATGGCAATGGATCTTGACCTCCAATGTGGTGCCGGTGGGATATTTCTCCTGTGCGTTGTTGAACAATAAAAATTCGCAGCGTGCGCGTTAACTAAAAGCCGACTGCGGGTCTCTGTGTCCAGTCGGACTCTTCTGTCTCTCATTGCCCATTAGCAGCGATTGGCATGTTCCAGTAAAAAACACCGCTCCATCACTGCGTGCTTTGCGCCTCCTCAGTTTTCTCTCCTGCGCAACACTGCGATAGCGCCAGCGTCAACGCCACCGCCAGTGTAAGCATTAGCGCCCGCTGCTTCACATCTACACATGGTTCCCTTTAGCGGGAGATGGTGTAATTTTTTTACGATATTTAACGTTGCGATGTATGTCAATATTTGTACGAATGTGTGAAAAATATTCGGGGTGACATCAATTCTCTTATCAATAGACAAGAGTGCTGATGGCAATAAAATAGACGACAAACGTTGAAATGCTTAACAGCGGAGGTATTTACGGCAACCGCTGGTTGTAATCCGTCAACAGAAAACTGTCTTAATTATTACCTGCCATGTTGTGTCCGTCCTCCTCTTCCTCTAGCACGCTAGCAGACAATAACATAGCCTTGCGTAGCATAGTATTGGAAGGGAGAAGTGAGGGAGAGGGAGTGTGAAAAGGGGGTGTTGGAAGAGTAAAGCTTAGCACCCACTCGTTGCGCAACTCACATGTTTGACGCTTGGTGCAATTCTGCGCTTCTGCCACGCACTAAACATGCTTTAAAAGGAGACTCGTTCAACTACATGACATTCATAATTTTTTTTTCGAAGAAGTTTCGAGCGGTAGTGTGGGTGTGAGGTAGAACACTTGCTTGACACGCAGACTGCATGGGCTCGGTTCCCATTCTGACTGAAGTTTGTTGCTATTTAGTTTATTTGTATATTTCTCGATTTTTCGGTCACGGACAAGATGATTTCTCGCTCACAACCAACGACGCCAATGGCGACACCGACACCCGGTTTTTCTGCGAAACGAGCTCGTCAACGCTATCGCGTTAGAACCTCACGGAGTCCGTTATGCATTCCCCTAAGATGACTGAAAGGTGAAAGTCATCTTCTTCTGGTCAGTCGAAGTATTGATCCTCCGCCCCCCTCCCTCCTAAAGCTTTCTGCACCGAACGCGGCTTTCCATTGGCTCCGTGATCAACCCAGCGATAACGGAGGCTGTGCAAAGCACCATGTCGTGTGAATACGTCATCATGTGTCATCACGCTATATGTCGTCATGGTGACGTCATAACGACGTCACAAATTTTAGCGATCTCTGAGGTCATGATGATATCATTGGGGACGTGACCATTTGATCATTCGTATCACTCGTGTTGACGCCGCCGACGCGGGCCTCCTACGCTTATTAACAGTCAACCTTTCCTTTTGATGAGACATCTAAGGTTTGCACATTCATTTGCTATAAAAGACGTTTGCTGGTGGATGTACATAGCGAGTGTGTCAAATGCTGCAGCTGATGTGTGCTGCCTGTGTGTTGCCAATAAGATTCTTTCATTCAAGGTTGCGTTCTCTTGACGCAAACGCTACGTACTAAAAAAGAAAAAAAATTATTTGTGCCACTCTCAAACTCAAGTTGGACCAACCCAACACCACGTTCTTTCTCAAGCCTTGTTTATTTGTGTGGGAAAGATGCCGTGCTGTTTGCGTGAGACTCGACATGCTGCCAAAATAGCTGAGAAACTCGCCAAATTATGCTGCGCATTAAAATTTTGCATTTTACTCTTTACGCGTGCCATTTGCCCTGATTTTCAGGTGCAGGTTGCTGCGACTTCTCTTTTTTTCACCGCTGTTTCAAGTTCGTGTGGGTCTTTTTTTTCACAGCCGACGTTTGCAGAACAAGTCCGGCAAACTTAACGGTATTTTCTTTCTTTTCTTATGTGTTGAGTGCTACTACATGTTGGGCCTCGTAGACCGCTTCTCCTTCCAGCAGCCGTCTCGAAGGGGTGAAGCTTTGGTCTGTGAATTTCTTTATAGCACAGGGCGGCAAATTCACTGGAATGCAGAAAGAACGATAATTAAGGAGCATATTAAAAACGCGTTCTCTCACGCTTCGTGTTGGCATTAAGCGAAAGGAACTGAATGAAATAAGGAACAGAAGCTCTGGTAATTGCTCACTGAGAAGACCAATGAATATGCAGTGCGAGGCAGCTTGTCAAAAGACATGAAAATGTACACGAATTTAGACCGAAAAAAAAACAACAAAAAAACATTGAATCCTCGGACGGCACATCACACGTTGCCATGGACGCGCCTAAGTCGTACTTGTAACGAAACTGTTTTTGAACTGCTCTGATAGCGTCCACTCAAGATTGTTTTGTACTAACAAATTATGATATTTTGCGGCCCAAAGTTCTCTGGACAGTGCGAAAACGCACTCGTAAGTCGCTGCGAAGGCTTCAGCTGTGCGCCTGGTCGGGCGATGAGGCAGATGCTTACGGCGAAAGCCTGTGGTGGTCACTCGTACTTCCTTTCCTCCCTTGTGCGAATCGTCAATTGCTAGTTGGCACCTGGGGTGTCGACTTTTAAATGCGAATGCATTTCATAGTCGGGCTATGTCAGGCATCCGGCGTTGGCGTTGGCGTTGTCCGCGGAGGAGGAGTAGGAGGATAGGTTGAGGAGGTGTGCGCGCCGGCAGGTGTTAGATGTGAAGCATCTTATGGCGAAGCTTAATCCGGTGGTGGTGGTGTACGGCGTGACCGCCCTTACTGCGCATGCGCAAACCCTTTCAAAAAAAAATAAAGATAAAAAACCTCCTCTCTCCCTCTCTCTCCCCTAGGCATCCCTCCCCGCGGCAACCACACCCTCACTGCGCATGCGCCTCCCCTCCTCTCTCCCCTGCTACGCTCCCCCCTCTCTCCTCTAGGCATCCCTGCCCGCGCCGTCCACACTCCCACTGCGCATGCGCGTCCCACCTCTCTTCTTTTCTCCTACGCTCCCCCTCTCTTCTCTAGGCATCTCTGCCCGCAGCGTCCACACTCCCACTGCGCATGCGCACCCCACCTCTCTCTCCTCTCCTACGCTCCCCCCTCTCCCTCTCTCGCCTGGCGACGCCGACACAGGCAGCGTCTGCTAGCGAGTTTCTTGGTTGAAAAAACCGACTGCTCGCGCTGCACAACCATTCACTGGCCACCCCGTATATATGGCAATGAATCTTGACCTCCAAGGTGGTGCCGGTGGGAGATTTTTCCTGTGCGTTGTTGAACAATAAAAATTCGCAGCGTGCGCGTTAACTAAAAGCGGTCTGCGGCGGAGCTCGGCGGAGCTATATATGAAAAAAAAATTTAAAAAATAAATAAAAAAAATTAAAAAAAACAAGAAAAAGCAAAAAAAAAAGGCGCTGCGCCGTGCTCCCGACCGGGCTGCAGAAATTAGGCGCCTTTTCCTTCTTCAAACCACAACCACCATATATAAATGGAGTGAAGCGCGCGCGAAATGCATTCGCATTTCCTCACGATTCCCTTCGGGGAGGTGGGGGGCTTTTTTTTTATTTTGTCCATGTTTGCACGTCCTGTCTTTTAGAATGAATACTTACGAACAAGCTCGGCTCTGTTGTTATAACCTTAGGGGGGTGGCTTTCTAATAACGGAGGGGGGGCGGGGGAGGCAAGCGAGGGCAGCTGTGAAAGTTCACTTACCTCGCCCCCCTTCGCTCTAAGTACGAACCCTGCGCACGATTATAGTTGTGGTCGGCATTCATTCAAGCTTACGGTACGGCCCTCTTCACGCACTATCGCGTCCGGAACGCAAACGCGCGTTGCTTCGAAGCCGGCTGTGGACGCTCGATTGGACAAGGCCGCTGGCGTTAGCCCGTAACACGGTTGACACAATGGCTTTTGCGTCGTACGCAACAACCAAGCTTCGATAAAAACGCCCTCAGACGAGTGGCTTGAGAACACGCAGATCTCCGTTAGGAGAAAAAGAAAAAGCCCCCACCTCCCCGAAGGGAATCGTGAGGAAATGCGAATGCATTTCGCGCGCGCTTCACTCCATTTATATATGGTGGTTGTGGTTCGAAGAAGGGAAAGGCGCCTAATTTCTGCAGCCCGGTCGGGAGCACGGCGCAGCGCCTTTTTTTTTGCTTTTTCTTGTTTTTTTTATTTTTTTTATTTATTTTTTTTAATTTTTTTTTCATATATAGCTCCGCCGCAGACCGCTTTTGGTTAACGCGCACGCTGCGAATTTTTATTGTTCAACGACGCACAGGAGAAATCTCCCACCGGCACCACCTTGGAGGTCAAGATTCATTGCCATATATACGGGGTGGCCAGTGAACGGCTGTGCAGCGCGAGCAGTCGGTTTTTTCAACCAAGAAACTCGCTAGCAGACGCTGCCTGTGTCGGCGTCGTGAGGCGAGAGAGGGGGGAGCGTAGGAGAGAGAGAGGGGGCGCGCATGCGCAGTGGGAGTGTGGACGCTGCGGGCAGAGATGCCTAGAGAAGAGAGGGGGGGAGCGTAGGAGAGGAGAAGAGAGGTGGGACGCGCATGCGCAGTGGGAGTGTGGACGGCGCGGGCAGGGATGCCTAGAGGAGAGAGGGGGGAGCGTAGCAGGGGAGAGAGGAGGGGAGGCGCATGCGCAGTGAGGGTGTGGTTGCCGCGGGGAGGGATGCCTAGGGGAGAGAGGAGGTTTTTTTATTTTTTTAAGGGTTTGCGCATGCGCAGTAAGGGCGGTCACGCCGTACACCACCACCACTGGATTAAGCTTCGCCATAAGATGCTTCACATCTAACACCTGCCGGCGCGCACACCTCCTCAACCTATCCTCCTCCTCCGCGGACAACGCCGCACAACGCCAACGCCGCACAACGCCAACGCCGGATGCCTGACATAGCCCTCGACTATGAAATGCATTCGCATTTAAAAAATGCCCCCACCTCCCCGAAGGGAATCGTGAGGAAATGCGAATGCATTTCGCGTGCGCGTCACTCCATTTATATATGGTGGTTGTGGTTCGAAGAAGGAAAAGGCGCCTAATTTCTGCAGCCCGGTCGGGAGTACGGCGCAGCGCCTGTTTTTTTTCTTTTTTTTCTTTTTAAAACTTTTTACAAATTTTTTTTATGTTTTATATATATATATATATATATATATATATATATATATATATATATATATATATATATATATATATATATATATATATATATATATATATATATATACGTGCGAGCGAGCGGACGGGAGAGTGGGGCGCAGGGAGGAGAGAGAGCGAACGGCGAGAAAAGGAGCGGCGAAGCACTGCACCTACCCTCTCCTACACTCTCCACACACGCGGGAGCTCCGCCGTGCTCCCGCGATGCGAGCGCCCTCACACACCAGAGCGCGCTCCTCCTCTCCACTCACTCTCCCCTACTCCGCCCGCACCACCTGCTCCGGTTGCTAGGGGCGAGGATAAGCGCGCGCGCCCGCAGCTGTTGCTATGGGAGAGGGAGTGAGAGCGGAGAGATGCGGACACCGACGCCTGACATAGCCCGACTAAGAAATGCATTCGCATTTAAAAAGACATATAGGAAGAAAGCCCATTCGAGAAGAGTAAGTTTTAATTTGCTGTGCCCCTGGAATGCAAGTTGTCTTTATGCTAAGTTTAATCGGCCTTGGAAGGATGGAAGGAATACAAAAGGGAGAAGGCAGGGAGGTTAACCACCCAGCAGTCCTGTTGGCTACCCCACACTGAAGTGAAAGGGAAAGGGGAGTAGAAAGATGAGAGACAGAGAGAAAGGAGCGCAACAAGAAGAAGAAAAAAAAAGGGAATCGTGAGGAAATGCGAATGCATTTCGCGCGCGCTTCACTCCATTTATATATGGTGGTTGTGGTTTGAAGAAGGAAAAGGCGCCTAATTTCTGCAGCCCGGTCGGGAGCACGGCGCAGCGCCTTTTTTTTGCTTTTTCTTGTTTTTTTTAATTTTTTTATTTATTTTTTTTAATTTTTTTTTCATATATAGCTCCGCCGAGCTCCGCCGCAGACCGCTTTTAGTTAACGCGCACGCTGCGAATTTTTATTGTTCAACAACGCACAGGAGAAATTTCCCACCGGCACCACCTTGGAGGTCAAGATTCATTGCCATATATACGGGGTGGCCAGTGAACGGTTGTGCAGCGCGAGCAGTCGGTTTTTTCAACCAAGAAACTCGCTAGCAGACGCTGCCTGTGTCGGCGTCGCCAGGCGAGAGAGGGAGAGGGGGGGGAGCGTAGGAGAGGAGAGAGAGGTGGGGTGCGCATGCGCAGTGGGAGTGTGGACGCTGCGGGCAGAGATGCCTAGAGAAGAGAGGGAGAGCGTAGGAGAGAAGAAGAGAGGTGGGACGCGCATGCGCAGTGGGAGTGTGGACGGCGCGGGCAGGGATGCCTAGAGGAGAGAGGGGGAGCGTAGCAGGGGGAGAGAGGAGGGGAGGCGCATGCGCAGTGAGGGTGTGGTTGCCGCGGGGAGGGATGCCTAGGGGAGAGAGAGGGAGAGAGGAGGTTTTTTTATCTTTATTTTTTTTGAAAGGGTTTGCGCGTGCGCAGTAAGGGCGGTCACGCCGTACACCACCACCACCGGATTAAGCTTCGCCATAAGATGCTTCACATCTAACACCTGCCGGCGCGCACACCTCCTCAACCTATCCTCCTACTCCTCCTCCGCGGACAACGCCAACGCCAACGCCGGATGCCTGACATAGCCCTCGACTATGAAATGCATTCGCATTTAAAAGACAGTAAATGATCAACAAATACAAAAGGTTTCCCCCATCTTTATGCAAAAGCATTTGCATAAGGATATAATAATAATAATATATGGGGTTTTACGTCCCAAAACCACGATATGATTATGAGAGACGCCGTAGAGGAGGGCTCCGGAAATTTTTGACCATCTGGTGTTCTTTAACGTGCACTGATGGGAGGAAAATGAGGGCATAACACGCAGTTTATGGAGGTTCGTTTTTTGCGTGAGCTGGACCTCTTTATACATCAAAGTGTAGTGGAAAGTGAGCCGTACGTGCATTATTGCACTTGGTTCTTTTGCTGTTGGAAGCTCTTTGATGTACATGCGTACATTATTCATGCCTACAGTGGTAGCTCCACGGCTGTTTGGATAAGGGAGGGCTGAAACACACTGAATTACAAGAGAACTACTTCCAACTGAAGCTAATGCCCAACATTTATTGAAAGAAGAACACAAAGATCAGGCGAGAAAAAAGAAGCAATCGAAAGAAATAAACGTCGAAAGCCGCAATCAGCGAAGAGTCCATGTTTGTCAACCCCTCTAACGCACGTGGTTGCGCTGTTACATTTTTTAACAAAAGCCTTGAGTGTTTGTAAGCATATGCGTAGATATAGCAACATCTCAGTGTATGTGAGTACTGTTCATGAGTACAGAAGGGCGCGCCGTTCGACAGCATCGTTACCATGATTTTTGTGTCACGTGACTAAGCTTTCCTTGATCTCTTGGCGGTGGTTTTAACGCGAGAGCGTTAAAGAGCTCGTTTCGAAAAAATTCCGGCGTCGGTGGCTGTGTCGGCGGCGGCGTCGTTGCTTGTGAGCGAAAAATCATCATCTTGCCCGTGACCGAAAAATCGAGAGAGATGCAAATAAAATAAACAATAAAATTTCCTGGGCCGAATGAGGATCGAACCCAGGCCGCCTGCGTGGCAAGCAGGTGTCTCAATACAACATGTAATATCGCAGTAATATTGCGTGGTACAAGCGTACAACCGTCGGCAAAATAAGTCGGGACGTGCGAGCGACGACCGCAATCAGATAAAACTGCATCGCCGCGCCATCTGACGTGGGCAGTGCGCATGCGCGTCCCTTCAATTTCGCAGCCATATCTTTTTACTCGCTTGCAGAGGATCAGTGGTTACATGTAGCGTTTTGCGCTAAGCGTCGCTTTCTTTCTTCAATCCGTGACGCGCTCAGTTTGACGGGGGCATGGTGGCGGTGAAGTGTACGCGGCTCGCTTCACAGACAACGCAGAGCAGCCGAACTTTTCTTTTATCGCGCTGGTGTTAAAAGCTCCTTTCGCATAAATTCCGGTGTCGGTGTCTATACGTAAGCGTCGTTGGTAGTGCACGAAAAATCAGCGCCTTCTGCGTGGCAAAAATGTGTTCTATGTTACGCGCACAGGTTTTCTTTTTCCTCACGGCACGTTGAGGCTAATTATGGAGAAGGCGATGCCAACTAGGCCCGATCAGGTTATCGTGTCCTACTCTTGGAGGCGAAGCTCAAGCGTCCTTCTCGTTTTAACGTGGTTCGAAGAGCCCACACTTACAGAGAAGCAGGGAACTCTTTGATGAACACGCTAAGTTCTTTTGAGCTGTCACTCAGTTTTTTTTTGAGTTCATCACTGCTGCCACGTGTTTTTGTAACTTTCTGCAGCTAGGCGAAACGCGTTGTGATTTACATGCGCTCTATAGAGGATATAGCAAGCTCTGAAGAAGCGTGATCACAGCAAATAGTTCCGAAGATGTGCATCGTTTGTTATCCGGTCCGAAAAGTTGCCGATCAGTGTCAGAGTGTGACCACGTGATGCAACTGTTTCACTGTTTTTAATGGCAACTTAATACTTATGTCGCCTCGTTATACAAATCTATGCCGAGAAGGATGTCTGACATTATTTCCGTGAACGGCCACTTCACGCACTATTAAATTTTTGTTATACAGGGGGTGAAGGGGACAGAGGTGATAAGTATCGCGTTTCTATTTTTCGCTAGCCCTCAGTTGCTTTCCTTTTTAAATGCGAATCATTTCTTTGCCTACTGCAGGCACTTTTAGCGTTTCTATCTGCGTATCTATCTATCTATCTATCTATCTATCTATCTATCCAGCCGCCTACGTCTGGGTGATCTCGTGATTACCCCTTTAACTTGGGGTAGACCAAAATTAGTATGTGAGAATAAGATGGCTTGACGAATATGACTCGCTGGTCATGACATTAATAATGACAATCCCGTCGCGTACGTCGTCAAACTCTTTCGGGCAAACCCTGTGGCACATACCACGGGGCGGGTATGTGCCACAGGTGATTGACAGTTTAGACTACCCAGGAACGGCGAGACAAACATTGGTACTTTTAACGCCAGAGCGTTAAAAAGCTGACGTCATCAGCAGCGTTGACCGGACGAATGCAAATAATAAATGTCGGGGTCCCAACAGGAATCGAACCCAAGCATTCTGCGTGGCAATCAAGCATTCTACCACAGAGCCACGCCAGGTCTCGGAACTGCTTTTCGAATAGACCCTAATGTTCGTGAAACGTGAATTGTCGTTTGCAGTGCTGGCTATCCAATTTTATAAACATTACATATGTACTCCGATGATACAGCCGTCACGCCGGGTTAACATCAATTATAGTAAAGCGCCATCCACTGAAGTTGATATATGTTGCAGTGTCCAGGGCTACCATCCTGGCGAGCACAAGCGCTACATATCAGTTTACCGCTTCTGGTGTTGCGACTGCCCATGTTGCTGTTGGCATCGTTACGCAACTGTAAACAACTTGTTATGCAAAACATATGCGACTGTGGAACATATGTCTGTGCGTACAACATTTGTACATATCTTTAGCGTAATTTCGTAACGTTTCGCTCAATAAAACATTACAACACAGTCACCTTCCCTCCGCATGCTTCGCATAACATCGATTCCCAAGGTACGTGGAATCTGCCGAATTTTTTGTTCTTTCAAGGCCAACCCATGACCTCGCCGATTACAGCCACCGTTTTTGTCCATTCGCCTATTTTGTTACATGAGCAAGGTCACCTGCTTGCCTCTTGTTATATTATGCTAATAAAATGAAGCATTGTTTCGGCTCAACGCCTTTTCGTTTTCGGTGTTCTCTTTCGTGTTTCAGCATTGCATGGTACGCTTCAACTAAAACGAACGTGCAGAGAAGTAATGATGTGTATGGCACCGGTTTGCTACTGAGACAAGATATGCTATCTCTTTAATCAGGGCAAAGCGAGCCGCGTACACTTCACCGCCACCGTGCCCCCGCCGAATTGAGCGCGTCACGAATTGAAGAAAAAGCGACGCCTAGCACAAAACGCTACATGTAATCACTGGTCCGCTGCAAGCGAATAAAGATATATGGCTGCAAGATTGAAAGGACGCGCACACGCACTTTCCACGTCAGATGGCGCGGCGATGCAGTTTTATCTAGGGAGCCTTCATGTGCGCGCCTCCGTGCCTCCGTCTGCGCGCGCACATGAAGGCTCCCTAGTTTTATCTGATTGCGGTCGCCGCTCGCGCGTCCCGACTTATTTTGCCGCAACCGACGTCCTTTAGAAAGCATGTCGCAAACGACGTCCTTTAGAAAGCATTCCGCACAGCCTCCGCGATAAGCTGCAGCAGACCGACGGCGCACGGAGCCTATGCATTCCTCCTCATTGCAGGGCAGTTCTTGGGTTGTTTACGACAGAAAGCTTATGTGCATCATGCTTATAAGCGTCATCATGAGGCTAAAACATATTCGATATGTCCTATTCAAATGATTTCTATACAGTCTACTGCATCGAATAAAGAGGTAATCATTGCATTTCTTCAGACGCTCAGTACATGAAACTTAGCCCAGTAATTTAAAAACAAGCTGTAGAAAAACTTGTGTGACATATGTTGGTGAAACGAGGAAGATTTGCCTGCAAATTCTCGTGGTATTGGCTCCAATAGCACCTGGCTGAAGGCTAGTGAGTGCCTAGCGTTTTCTCTTAATATAGCGTACCATGCTCGAAATCGTCAATCATTCTCCCGAGCACCTTATAATTCGCGACTCACGTTATCGCTATCACACAGTATACTTTAGGTCATGTCCTATATTTTTATCGTTTAACAAGAAACTCATCGAGAGAAAGATCTAATAACTTGTTTATAACTTATGAATAAATGTACACCTTCCCCAAAAATTATGCTGCGCTCGTCCTTCGCGTCTTCTATGAAGTAGTACCAGCTGCTTTCCGTTCGAAATGAAGTGCTTTTTTTTATTGCGATAGCAATTATATGGACACTCTCGGCTGATTTTCGCCGTCGCCGTCTGTCAACGCCGTCATGTCCCGGATATGTATATGTATGTGTATATATAAAAAAGGCATAAAGATAAATAAATCACTAGAAAAAAATTCCAAACCACCTGACCGGGGATTCGAACCAGCGACCCCTCGCTCCGCAGCCTGCTACGCTAGCCAACACAGCCACACGCCATGCTCGTGCAAGCGATATAACGGCGAGCTATTCATACGCACCATTTGACGCTCGCGGTACGCAGATCTCGGAACAGCTTGAGCGTGTTTTCTATCACGCAGGGGCGTAGCCAGAAATTTTTTAAATGCGAATGCATTTCTTAGTCGGGCTATGTCAGGCGGCGTTGTCCGGCGTTGTCCGCGGAGGAGGAGGAGGAGGAGGATAGGTTGAGGAGGTGTTCGCGTGCCGGCAGGTGTTATCTCTCCGCTCTCACTCCCTCTCCCATAGCAACAGCTGCGGGCGCGCACGCTTATCCTCGCCCCTAGCAACCGGAGCAGGTGGTGCGAGAGAGTGTAGGAGAGGGTAGGTGCAGTGCTTCGCCGCTCCTTCTCTCGCCGTTCGCTCTCTCTCCTCCCTGCGCCCCACTCTCCCGTCCGCTCGCGCCTCACTCTCGACCGTTCGCTGGCTGGGCGCCTCTCAAGGCGATGGCAGAAGTCGGTGTCGGCGCATTCGCATTTCCTCACGATTCCCTTCGGGGAGGTGGGGCATTTTTTTGGGGGGGGGGAGGCACCTCCTCGATTTCGGTGGTGGCACCTCCTTGAAATGGTCATTTTTCGGTCTGTATACCATCGCGAAAAAAGATTTCGGGGGGGGGGGGGGGCACGTGCCCGGTGTGCCACCCCTGGCTACGCCACTGCTATCACGCAACGATTTTACAGTTTCTTTCAAATTGAAAACTGCCCTTGAGATGCGCACGAAAAAGTGGCTCCCTTCTGTACCATTCATGATGTAGAAGGAAAAAAAAAAGAACACCGGACACACTTAAGGACCTTAGACACACTTGGCGTCAGACTCCACCGCGTGGCAGGAGACGCAGAGGGGTCATTCCACGTGTCACAGTTTAAAAGAAAAAGAAGTAACAAACAGCGTCGAAAAGTCGTATAATCATATAATCAATCCTTGGCCAATCCCCCCTGAGTGCGTATGAGCCTTGTCAGAGGCAACAACAACAGCGTCGGCTTCTGCATTGTGGACACTCGCAGCGCGTTGCTCAAATACAAACACGTAACAACTGCGACAGTTGTCAGTTCACGCTTGTCTTGTGTATACCTATGCGTCCTTTTCAAGCGTCCTTCTTTGTGCTGCGGCGGCGCGTTGCAAGTACCGAGCTGCTTGTCGTTCTTCGTGTGAAAAACTAATTTCTTGCTATCGCATTCATTGCTTCGCCTTAGTGGCGAAACTGTGACTTTTTTACTGAAGGAAATATTCTGAATGATACAAAAATGTTATACTGCGTGAGTACTGATCTCTGGATGTAAAACAATTGCGGGGATATCGAGTTCCTAACACAAGCGAGGGAAACTTGCATCTTACAACAACAATTATTGCATCAAGTACCTATGCAAAATATTCCTTTGTAGAAGGGCAATGGCTCAGTGCGGAGCTTATATTTGCTTATTACTTCTAACCCATTACAGTTAAAGACAATTCCACGTAACACAGAAGACGGCTTGCCACTGTTGGAACTGGCGCTGTACAAAGTTCAATACAAGCTGGGAACAACAGTCTGTTTATTCTCTTTAAGGAGACACGTCCCTGTCTCTGTATAACATCGTACTCTCGTTGGAGAGTCGCGGCACCTAATGGAAAGATAGCCCGTCTCTTCAATGAGTCATATACGTGGTACATCATTACTCAGGGAAAAGATAACACATGCTAGAGTGTAGTGTAAATCATTTCTTTTATTAAACGTAGAACACTTAGACTCCGGTGATTAATGCACACGGACACGCGCAGAAGTTCATTGCGCCAATGGCATTGTTTTTATCATTAAGTGAGCATTTCCGCGAGTACTTGGACAAACATCACGATTCGTAAAAATAACTTCAGTTCAGTTGAGTTCAGTTCAATTTATTTAGTAATCTTTCTCAGCAATCGTGTTAAAGCACGATTGTAAAGTACAATGATTATGTATTTTCATACAGCGGTAATGGTCAACACAAAACAAAATGCAAATCAGATTCACCTCCTTTATTCTAGACTTTTGCTCTGTGTTGGTTTTGGTATTTGTATATTCGGGTTTCAAAATGGCGTCCTTTCACAATTTTATTCATTTGTACCTCAATCTCTCAACGCTCCAGCGAGAACGCAATGGCGAGTTTCTAAAGCAAGACCTGCTTTGCTTCTTTTTCTAACAGCCCTACCCCAGCAGCTCTCGGTGCGTACAAGAGTACAAGGGGCGCTGACACAAAAAATTTTGTCCTCCCGTTTTTTTTTGTTTTTTTGTTGCAATGTGTTCCTGGGGGCCTGTTAGTCATAACACAACACATCGTTTTGGCCCCGTGCGACAGATAATGAATTAAAGGCCGCTCATTACCGACCAGCCTCAGTTTCGGTTTGAGAGAGCTCCCAAAACGACAAGCCGCCGGGTGCAACTACCACCACATAGCGGGTGGAACGCTCGACCACGCCAGCACACGGAACTGTGACGCACTTCCGCACGGTACGCATCAAAAAGTCCATTCGAACGGGAAACGGGACAGCAGTGTCGCCAAACACAAACACTTTCAACTCATGCTCCGCGTCCACGGACTCGCGAACAGCCGCCGCGTAATAGTCCGCTGGAGCAAACGCAGCAAAAAGAAAAATGGCGGCTATGACGTCACCATAACTTGTAATGACTGCGGCGGGGTGGCGTGAGGGAAGTAGGGGGGTCCCCATGGGTCCCCTTTGAGGGGGGCGGTGCTCGATAGCGCACGCAAACTTCGACATTCATTTAAGAAAAATACCTTCCAAGCTATGTTCGCTGTTGATATTTTGCAGATGATATGCATGTCCACGGGAATCGATCCCGCAGGCTATCTGGGCCGCGAAATTGTGTGTCAGTACCCCTTTAATATTGAAGGTTTACAAACTGCTAGACACCATGCTATACGTAAAGTAAAATCTTACAACGGTGTTGAGAGTCGGAAATGACACATAGAGGTGAAAGAGGGAAGAAGAGGGAAGCTTGAGAAACAGGAGCAACTGTAAACCAAAATAAACTTTCCCTTTCTATTCCCGGTTTGTGAAATACCATAATCACGTAGAATCTCGAGAAGCAGTTCTCATATTGCTTCCAGCGTACGCTGTGAAGGTGATTAGCCAGCGAAGCAGTGCTATCACCTGATCCAATAGATCAGAGTCTCGAACATGTGAGCGGAGAGAGCGACCGTCGAAGCAACCTTCTATGGCGGCTCCTCCTGGAATCTTGCCACACACAAAAGACAGCGAGAAACATGTACCCTTCCGCGGGGACACTGCCCTCAGTCAGCCTTCTGCCAAGGCTAACGAGAAGTCTCGGCAAACCTCGCACGTGCGTCAAAAAGGCGTATGTAAACGCTTTACATCTCGGGCGTTCTCACTCCTCAAGAAGGCGGTCAGATTTAGAAACTTCGGGCAATTGAAAATAAATCCTCGTTGAAGTTTTCTCCCTTTTCCTTAAGTTGTCTTTGCTAACCTAACCTAACGTATAAGAGCAGTATTTCTTTAAAAGAGGATGTTCACTGTTGTTTGAAGCTTATGTGGGCGTGGAAACCTTTGCCAGGAACCTGTCTTTAGCCCTCACCTCCGTAACGGCTTCACAAGAAGACAAAGGCACTGAAATTTAGTGAAAATGGAATTTGAATACGGAATCTATAACCAATGAATGTTTTTTCCACATAAATAAAATGTACTGCCGTCCTATCAATACCGATAACGAGAATATCAAACAGAAATATGTTTCCTCGAGTACTGTTTCCACTCGTAAAATAGTGCGCGCTCGCGTTCCTCTAAATGATTTTTTTTTACATTCTCGGCACTCCGCGAGTGTTGAGCGCTGGTCTAGGGTTCCTGGACTGAGTACTCCACTCACCACCATGTACAGTCCAGGCTCATTTACACTAGCGCGACACGACACCGATTTTGGTCTGCCGACTGTCTTTGGGAGCGTCTTTTGTCGTGTCTTCGTCCCAGTTACACTGCAACGACGCCAAGAGTCCGCCGATGGTCAGTGGAAGACTCCCTCTGCGCCTTGTCGTGCTCACAGCCTTTCGTCAGCCGATTCTCTAGTCACACTGGAGGCGCGCGCGGCGACACCGACTGAACTTGCACGAAGAAATTGAAACAGGCACCACCTGCGCCTCATTTTCAGCCGTCCTCCCTCCTCTGCCATTGTCCCTCTCGGGCTACGCGGCGCAGCTCCCGCCATCGCCCCTCGGCGTCGAGGACGGGGCTGGGGACTGACAAAGGGGCAGCGAAGAAAAGACATCCGTGGGGTGCGCTGAGGGGGTATTGTGCGAGGCCTCCGCACAATACCCCCCAAGATCTCCCCAACCAACGACATGGGCAAATTTTCGCTCGGCCATCGATCTCGCGACGACCTGCCAACGACAAGTCTGCCGATGCATTTTGCTGGTGTTTTCCGTCTTCCAACCTGTTACACTACGACGACATGCTGTTTTTCGAGGCGTCGTCGTCGTCGTCGGCCTAGTGTGACTAGACGGTCCGGCGACATCGTCGGCGGGTGACACGACGACCGACCGTCTGTGTCGGCCTCGTCTCTACGTCGGTCTCGTGTCGCTCTAGTGTGAAAGAGCCTTCCACGGACAATGCTGTTCGTCTTTTCCTTGTTACAGTTGCTTCTCATTTCTCTATCTAACTGTTCTTCGGTTGGGCGGCGTCATCTATGAACACTGGCCCACACTGGTTTGCTTACAGCAATGGAAGCTAGATGGAGGTGCCGCACATGCATAGAAGTGGCGTGCACACGCGTGGAGCTAAGTAAGTCATTAAAAAAACTTCCCTCGAGAAGTCAGACCCCTTTCTACGAAGGTGCCATGTTTTGCGATGCTCCGACCAATGCGCCACCACCGCCAATGCCAGCTGTATCTTATTCCTTCTCGACACCTAAAAGTGGTATGGGCTGTACCTAAATAATTTTCTGTACTTTTCTCATTCAGGGGATTTGAGGATCATTGCTTCTTACATGACGCCTCGCGCTGCGTGCACGTCGAGTTGCGCAGTTGCGCTTCCAAGGAGAATCCGAGCACTACTGCGGGGTACTCTGCCTCGCATTGAAAGCACACAGGATGTGAAATCTTCAAAGTGTCTGATCGGGTATCGCATGAAATAGAAATTATAAGCATTGTGGCAATTTTAGTTAAATGACCATTTAGTAACCGGAATAGCCCTTATGTGTAATACCATACTCAAGGTGCCATAACGCCAAAACAATTGTTTTGTTGAGCGACATCGTCGGATTCTTTGCGCAACCAACATCCTGCCACGCGCGCTTTTTTCTTTATTTTGATCTTATCGCTCTTTACCCCGCAAAAGCTGTTACGACCACGCAGCGCAGGCCGCGCCGAAATTGGGCAATTTTTTTCGGCTATTCTGATTGGATTGTGCGTGTAATGTGAGTAGTCGAGCTTTTTCTGTAGCTAATGCGAGCACTAAAGATAATGCTAAATGTCCGCTCACGCGGGCAAAAAGACCAGGCGTTCCGCTAGCGATCAGATTACCGATGACTGTGATAGCCACTGTCGGTATACAGCGTGTGCAGCTACTTAGTTTTCACGGCAAAGGTTCGCCCAGTTAACAGTTTCGTCTCTGCAAGTGCGACTGCTACCTTCTTTACCGTCACTACCACGTGATGATACTGCTGTCTTGAGAGAGCTTCTGCGTCTCACGGCTATTCGGCAGTTCCTTAAACAATTACACGAAACGATGGCAAAACAGCAGGTGATTAGTTCCAAACGTCAACGGATCAATTTGAAAATTTCCAGACGATATTCCGCGTTGAATTTCATTTAAGCTGCTTTCTTTACTACTGATCCAGACAGAGGCTTCAATTTCCTGCACAGAACTTCATTTGCGAGCGTCTGGCTGACATAGATAGTAATTTCCAAATACTGCACATGAAGTTATATTTATTTTCATTCTCTCTTCTTTATGCTTCATAACAGCCGCGTTCATTGTTGCTTTATTGTACAATATATTTCTTGGTGCTGGAACTAGCGCCCTCTAGGCTTCACCATGTGTGGCTAAAGGCTTCCAGCATTAACTAATATTAAGGCGAAAGCCTTTAATGTCTCATGCTCAAGTCCGTCCGGTGTCCGTCCGGTGTCCATCCGGTGTCCGTCCGGCGTCCGTTCGGCGTCCGTCCGTTCGTCTGTCCGTCCGTCCCTCTGTCTGTCTGTCTGTCTGTCTGTCTGTCTGTCTGTCTGTCTGTCTGTCTGTCTGTCCATCCGTCCGACCATGCGATCTCTGGCACGGAGCCAGGTGGCCGCCAGGATGCGCAAACGAATGCCGGTCGCGTCGGACTCTACAGCGCTCGCACTTTGCTTGCGTAGCGTCGCTGTGCCCAGCGTTTGCAATCATTATGACCGACGCCGTCTCAATGGACACAGGCGTTCACAGACTACACTTTCGAATTTACAAAGGGTCTGTCAATTTAAGCGCTGGAACGCGGTTGGCGTTTGCACGATGCGCAAGGCGCGAGAAGATACTAACGCATGCGAACGGAGGAAGATTAGTCTCGCGTCTCGCTGCGATTCGCGGTAAAAAATTAAAAAAAGAAAGCACGCACACATTGCGTTTGTGTGTTATCCCATTGAGAGTGTAAAAGAAAAAAATCACAGCATATCCAGAGAAGTGAATGATGGTGAGTGGGCGAAGCTCGGAGGGATCATTCGGGTAACCGTGAATCCCCCCCCGTACATTGCCCACTCCATCATGCAAAGACGTGACAACACGTGCCACGTCTTTGCATAATCCTGGGTGTTCGATCGTGAGCTGGACACGAGCGTCGCCGATTTGTGTTCCGGGCGCTCCCAGCCTCAGCGACAACGCCGGACAGTTCGCGTTCCACGACAGAGGAAGACTATGCCACCTACTCAGACGCCGAAGTCTACACCAGTGCTCGCCGCAACGCCTCGCCTCCGCATGCATCGCCACAGAACGCTGCTGTGAGTTGTGAAAGCCACGCGTCCTTGGCTATGGGTTGTGCCGCCGTGAGTACCGGAGCCACCGCATGCTCCGCAGATACCGGCCGCCCTGGTTTCGCGACTCCGAGCGAAAGAGAAAGCGCGCCAAGAGCGAGCAGCTTTTCTTATATAACAGCGCCATCTACCATCTTTAATCATTAACGTATACGAAAAACCACTAACACCATCTAGTGATATTATTTCCAAGGGCATATACACACAACGCCATCTATTGAGCAATTCATAAACTAGAGGTGGCTACATACATACTAGTACAACTACTACAGAGGAGGGAACGACCCACACCTTGAGGAGCTTCGCCCCTTAAAGACATGGCATAGTCAGGGGAATGACCACAGGCTTTAGCCGAACACACTTTAGAATTTACAAAGTGTCCTTCAATTTTTTCCGTGTCGAGATCCAGCTGTCTTTAAGGGGTAAAAGTTAGCGTACATGTTGGAAGCTTGTAAGCGTCATCATGAAGCAAAAACAGAGTCCACATCTTAAATTTTATGTTTAGGTATAAAGTTTAGTGCTTATACTACTGATATCATATCACCAATTCTGGCAAGGGTGTGTATTTCATTCTTAGCTGCTAGTTTAAAGAGAAAGAGATCAGCAACTTGTGCCAATCATGTTGGTGAAATGAAAGAGTTTTCTCTGGGAATCCTTCATGCACTGGCTCCAATGACAATGCCGGAATCGGGTCGCGACCCTTTTCCCGTATTCCTTCGTCATAGGAATCGGTGTAACACGAAAGTAAAACGTGTTCTTACAGAGGTAATTCAATGTTTGCTATACACTGATATAAGAGAGCTTGAACGAAGTTGTTTAAACATTGAGCACCATTTAACATGGATGCATCCACGTCCACACTTAGTGATACATTTCCATCCCGATGACGAACGTTCATGAATTATGAATAACTAAATCCTTGTGGTGACAGATGCTTGTAGTATCTATAGCAGCTAATGCTGAGAGCGGAATGAGAGAAAGCGCCGTGACAGCCAGAAGAGCGTGACTGACTGCAAGCCAAACTTCAGCTAAGGTGGCCTACATTTTTAATAATAATGCCTTTTATTTTATCGAAAAATTCAAGGACACTTTGTACATTCCAAAGTGTGTTCGGTTAAAGCGTGTGGCCATTCGACTGACTATGCCATATCTTTTATCTTTTACACTCTCAGTGGGATAACACACAAACCGAATGTGTGCGTCTTTTCTTTTTAAATTTTTTACCGCGAATCGCAGCGAGACGCGAGACAGACGGACGGACAGACGGACGGACGGACGGACAGACAGACAGACAGACAGACAGACAGAGAGACGGACGGACGGACGCACGGACGGACAGACGGACGGACGCACGGACGGACGGATGGACACCGCACGGACACCGGACGGACCAACAGACGGACGGACGGACGGATGGACATCGGACGGACGGACAGACAGACGGACGGACGGACGGACGGACGGACGGACGGACGCACACCGGACGGATGGACAGACGGACACCGGACGGACGGATGGACGGAGGGACACCGGACGGACACCGGACGGACGTGAGCATGAGACATTAAAGGAGGAGGAGGAAGGGAAACAAGCGGAAGGACAGGGAGGTTAGCCAGTTCTTGGACCGGCTGGCTACCCTGTGCTGGGGAAAGGGGGTAAGGGCAGTAAAAGATGATAGAAAAGAGATGTTACAAGAAAAAAAGAAAGAAAAAAGACAGGAAGAGAATGAAAAATAAAGGAAGAAAGAGCACATGCACTGCTTTTTTAAGGCTTTCGCCTTAAAAAGCAGTGCACGTGGCTAGGCCTGCCAAAGCCAATGCATGTTATAGTTAATAACGCTAAGATGCATTTGGGGCATGTTAGAGTTAGTGAACACCACCGCCCGACTTCCCTGTTGGCCGGCCGCGATTTTTCGTGGGCCGAGCGTAAGTGGGGAACGCCGAGTTACGGCCAGGCTAGACTGTACTAGTCAGGTGAAGCAGGCCAACGCCACAGTTTTTTTAGGTGGCGTTGAGCAGGCGCGCGTCTCAGAGCTATTTTTTGTATGGATGGATGCTATGAGCGAAGCCGGCGCTTGGAGTAAGGTCGCCACCTGGCGGTGTGTTAAGGCGTCGACAAAATTGCTTTTCTCTAGGGGTGTGCGAATAGTGAAATTTGATCTCGAGTCGAATTCGAATCGAATAGTGCCGAATAGTGGCCAAAAATATGGAATTCGAATCGAATATCGAATAGTAGCAATTTCGTGGAGGCGAGAATGCTCGAGGCCCGTGTGCTTAGATTTTAGGAGTACGTTAAAGAACCCCAGGTGGTAGAAATTTCCGCAGTCCTCCACTACAGCGTCTCTCATAATGATATCGTGGTTTTGAAACGTTAAACTCCATCAATTGTTCTTAATATCGAATAGTATTTTTATATGAAACGTGTACCACCAGTTATGGCGAGACAATGGAAAGATAAAGGCGCTAAGGCGTGCTCACAACTTTATTACGCACTTTTTCGGGCGTCATTTTTTTCAGCTTTTGTGGGCGCGCAAGCATGTTGATAGAAGAGCTCCCATTGCAGTCAACAGCGCCAATACTAACATCCTAAAGGCTAACAGAGGGGATAGGGTAACTAGTGTTTTAAATGCGAATGCATTTCATAGTCGGGCTATGTCAGGCATCCGGCGTTGGCGTTGTGCGGCGTTGGCGTTGTCCGCGGAGGAGGAGGAGGAGGATAGGTTGAGGAGGTGTGCGCGCCGGCAGGTGTTAGATGTGAAGCATCTTATGGCGAAGTTTAATCCGGTGGTGGTGGTGTACGGCGTGACCGCCCTTACTGTGCATGCGCAAACCCTTTAAAAAAAATAAAAATAAAAAAAACCTCCTCTCTTTCTCTCTCTCCCCTAGGCATCCCTCCCCGCGGCAACCACACCCTCACTGCGCATGCGCCTCCCCTCCTCTCTCCCCTGCTACGCTCCCCCTCCTCTAGGCATCCCTGCCCACGCCGTCCACACTCCCACTGCGCATGCGCGTCCCACCTCTCTTCTCCTCTCCTACGCTCCCCCCCTCTCTTCTCTAGGCATCTCTGCCCGCAGCGTCCACACTCCCACTGCGCATGCGCGCCCCCCTCTCTCTCCTACGCTCCCCCCCTCTCCCTCTCTCGCCTGGCGACGCCGACGCAGGCAGCGTCTGCTAGCGAGTTTCTTGGTTGAAAAAACCGACTGCTCGCGCTGCACAACCGTTCACTGGCCACCCCGTATATATGGCAATGAATCTTGACCTCCAAGGTGGTGCCGGTGGGAGATTTCTCCTGTGCGTTGTTGAACAATAAAAATTCGCAGCGTGCGCGTTAACTAAAAGCGGTCTGCGGCGGAGCTCGGCGGAGCTATATATGAAAAAAAAAATAAAAAAAATAAATAAAAGAATTAAAAAAAACAAGAAAAAGCAAAAAAAAAAAAGGCGCTGCGCCGTGCTCCCGACCGGGCTGCAGAAATTAGGCGCCTTTTCCTTCTTCGAACCACAACCACCATATATAAATGGAGTGAAGCGCGCGCGAAATGCGTTCGCATTTCCTCACGATTCCCTTCGGGGAGGTTGGGGCTTTTTTTTCTTCTTTTTCTCTATGGTCACGCAATACGGCTCATCTGACAGCGGTAATGTGCTTCATCGCCAAGGGATGCTCTGGGCCCAAAAATCTTCGGGCGTCCGTTCACAGCTGCGTTTTAGCTACGCGCAGGTACGATGGGAGCTTGCGAACGAGTGGTGCGGCGCGGCAGTGGCGACTGCAAAGCGTGAACAAATTTGCACAAGTGAAGCCGATCACTGAGGGTATCGCGGGCCCAAGTCGGGACGTTTTACGCGACCCAACTACGCGACCTGCATGCCTGTGTTGGGTAGTTGGGTAGCTGGGTCGCGTACGCGACCCAACTACGCTCACAAGTCCGTGCCACCGTTTCTGAAGTAATATCGAGGGCTTGACAGTTCTCCCATGAATTTTTTTTTACGTGCGGAAATGGCATAATCTCCTTTAAAATATACATGCATTCGCTTTTGAACACGGATATCGGTGCAAGTGTTAACAAAATTCCCGCTGTAACGATGTTAGCGCTTGTTTTAGCCACCCACTCTAACCAAGTACACCATTGGCCTTTGTTACGTTTTAGAAATTCATCGGTCGAATTATTCGAAACTTCAAATACCAGCAATTCGAAAGTCGAATAAAATTATTCGATTAGATACTATTTTATTCGAATACGAAACTCGAATATTCGCACACCCCTACTTTTCTCTTATTGGAAATGAGCCAAATGGGACGGACGCGTAGAAACAACGCGTCAAATAAACTAATCGTGGATGTCACGGTCATGATGCACTACTTTACTTTACCAAAAGCATTGTTAGAGGACAGTGTTAGATATAAAAGGCGCGTTTGTAACGCCTGAAGGGTGTGTGACCGTGGCGCAGTGGATAGGGCGCCCGGCACGTATTGTCCCGGGCCACTGAGGTCTTGGGGTCGACTGCCGTTGGCGGATCTTCTTTTCTTTGTCTGCTGCACGCGTGTATTTTTTCGACGTCATTTGCGTGGCGGAAATACCTGACTGAAGTCTTGGTGCGCCCCGGCATAAAACATTTTCGCGTTACTATACTTTAAAGGGACCCTGAAACGGATTTTTGAAGTTTTGTCAGCGTTTAGGCTAGAGCGTCATCAAACCATTCGCACGACAAATTTAGCGACACGCCGTGTACCGAGGCCGCTACGGGCAATTATATAATACCCTCCTTCCCACCCGTGCCTTGCCTCCTCAACTGATGAGACACGCTGGCATCGCTGGCGATCCCAGAGCTCTCATAAGTGCACTTGACAGTTTGAGCTTCACCTAGTCATGAACTCCGAGATTGCACGCCCACAGGTTGCGCGTAATCTCGGAGACCATAGCCCAGTGCGCCCGGCAGCACGCGCGCCGTCTGGCAACAGAAACGAAGATCGCGGTGTGGTTGATATCTGCTCCGACAGGTGCCGCCACCCTACCAGCCGACCTTACTTACGCGCATTCCACACCCAATCAGATAAGCAGCTTGGGTGACGTCGCGCTTCCAGTGGATGTCGTACTGTGAATGGGCGGTTGAAAACGCGTTTGGCGGAGCCGCAGTGATCTGCAGCGATTCGCAGCTTTAAAGCGTTGTAACAAATTACACAGTTTACGCAGCGAGCTTAAATCAGTCTGTAAATGACCCTTAGGGCTTAGTCCACCCGCCCAATGTGTTTGTGCAAAATCGTGAAAACCATTTCAGGCTCCCTTTAAAATTGTATCGCTGTACTTCACGGCATACTCAAGCTAGAAGTATTTGAGATAGAGTTACGAAATACAATATGAATTATTGTATCCGATACAATACTATTCAATTGTATCTTATACTTTTAAACATTCATCAGTTCTTTGTTTTAGATTTATACAATGCAGGAGAAAACGCCTACGCATAGAAATGTTTGCTCGAAAATGTGTTACCCCTCACTCCGTTTTTTCTTCGTTCATTTGTATGAAACGTCAATTAGTATCTTAAAGTTTTCAATCGAAGCTGGGATTCACTGATTTATGAAGCTAGTGGCGGTGGCGTTCCGAAAGATCAACCACCACAGATAAAGCACGCGATGCGCCCAGCCAAGAACTCTCCTCACCCAGAGGTGACGCGCAACAAATAACAAAGACATGGCTGATCCCTCAGTTATAGGAATCGGTATAACACGAAAGTGAAAAGTGTCTTCACAGAAGTAGTGCTTATTCTGTAGTGAGTACGAGAGTTTGTACAAGGTCCATTGGTGTTATACAGCTATAGCACCGTTTGACGTGGATGCACCCCCCGCCGACATCTCCACCGCGACGACTAACGCCCATGATCATGATTTACCCGTTGTGGTGGTTGAACTTTCAAACCTACACCTGGCGACAGCGTATCACGAATCGCGCGCAAACATGACATCGACAAGCGCGTAATAAACACTGGTACTGTGCACTTCTTCAAAGCGTCGTCATTTAAGGAGAGAAACGACACGGCGTGCGCTCCCGAGTGATGCAGTAACCTACGCTTGTGCTCATTCATACACTACCCCAGTGCGCTTCAGCTACACGGGAGGCAGAGCTTGAGGCGCGAACGCGCGCCGGCGTTCCGCGTACCGCTGGCCTCCGTCTCGCTCCACCAAGACACCACATTCGTCCGTCGACAATCATTGCCTTTCTGCACCGCTTACGGCAGCAGTTTTATTAGTCGGTGCTACTGCAGTCGAAGTAGTCGGCCGCGAAACACCGTTGGTGCATGTGGAAGCTGCATTACTCCGACGACGAGCCGTCACACGCTAACACGAAGCGACAGGCAAAGAGCATAACTAGAGTGACACATAACTGCGTCTAGGGCGATTCCCCGATGCTAGCGCGGCCAGTGTTTGTTGCTGCTATCGAGACGCTTTAATATTGACCTCCGAGATTACGCTGTGCTTCCGAGATCGTTCTCTATCGGTGCTAGTAAGTGTCATGCCACATTGCTTCTCTTCATCGCCACATACAGCATAGCCAACTGTAGCATATAGAGCGCGCGATCGTGACAAAAAGATGTTTTCTTCCTCTTGTTTTTCGAGCGCCTTGATGATGATATTAAGTCCGGGAATTATTAAAATGGCCAGGGAAACGCGACAACACAAACCACGTATAAAATTGACAGAGGGATCAAGCGAGAAATAGAAAGAAAGGAAAAATATCTGTAGACAAATAAAATAAAAAGAAATATAAAGACAAGAAGAGAGAAAAAACTGGAGACGAGGACAAGAAAGAAGGAGAGGAGGAAAGAAAGAGAAAACCGAAGAGAAACGAAGAAGGCTGCTCAGCTCCGAAGAAGGCTGCTCAGGCTTGGCACCACTAGTGTGAAGCTGCCTTAATTTTTTTTATTGGCATCTTTCCCAATTTTTCGCTCACGGAAAACGCTGACTTTTCGCTCACAACCAACGGAGCCGACACCGACATCAGAATTTTTGCGAAGTGAGCTATTTAACGCTATCGCGCTAAAACACTTGAGAAGCAGTGCACTTGCTGTGGGCGCGTCATTGAAATATTTTACGTTGGCAGAAGAAAGCCTATATCCTGGAAAAAGCCTAAAGTCGATATCCGGGATCGAACATTGCAGGGAAATTCCGCCATTGAGAAATACGGCATCGAACATTTCAGAGAAATACCGACTTCGGTACAAGAGAACGCGCGCAAAAGCGTTTTTCGCTCTCCAAAGACGCCCCATGCGCTTCCGGCTTTAAACGCATATGTTTTGCCAAGCCTGCTTTTCTGCGACGGCTTCGCAAGGTGACGTTCACGTAATACTGACCACGATTGTCAAAACCTGCCCTCGAATTTCTTGCATCGGCCATACTTGAATGGAAAGTAAATGTGCTACCCAGAGCACGCTATTCTACAGAGCTTCAGGAACTGTTCGTTAATAATCCTACTCAACAGAGGCACAAAAACACGGGTGCCGGCCGGACCTTGTGACATGCCTTTAAGATCCCTACTAGAGCGACTGCGCAAGGTGCCCTGGCTCCATGCACAGTCCCGGAGTAGTTCCTTGTATGCGCACCAGAACGTGTCACTGCGACCTCATAGTGGAGCACATACAATTTTGTAATTTACTAACATATACACCGGAAGCTGACTCTATGGAAAGTCGGCTTTAGCCACCCTAGACATCAAGCGACTGGTCATGGTCCGTGCAAGCTTTCTATGACGTATGTAACAGTAGGAGGTTTCTCTTTCTGTATGATCCTTTCTCACCTGGGCATAAGGCTTTCGAGAATACGAAGTAACAGACACGCGATCACCGCAAGACAAAGAGTACGGGCAGCTCGAGCACCTCGACGAAGAAGACCCGCAGGAGGCCAAGTGACTTTAGGCCGAATCACGTGAATGCTTTGAAATGCGAAGCATTTCTTTGCGTACTGCAGATAATTTTAGCGTATCTATCTATCTATCTATCTATCTATCTATCTATCTATCTATCTATCTATCTATCTATCTATCTATCTATCTATCTATCTATCTATCTATCTATCTATCTATCTATCTATCTATCTATCTATCTATCTATCTATCTATCTATCTATCTATCTATCTATCTATCTATCTATCTATCTATCTATCTATCTATCTATCTATCTATCTATCTAACCTCATACGTCTGGGTGCTCTCGTGATCACCCCCCTTTACTTGGGGTAAACCAAAATTAGTATGGGAGGCTAAGATGTTTCGACGAATATAGAGTGCACAAGAACAGGGGAGTGCTCGGAACGAGCTTCAAAAAGCGAAGCCCTAAGAGGGTCAACCGGCTTGCGGCGCTGCGATCGGTAGTCTGCAATGTGTCGTCGTTTTAAGAGCTGCGCGCGGCTCTACCAAAGGGGTGCCGAGGTAGAATGCCCGCTTCCCACTCGAAAGGCCCGGGTTCGAATCGCAGCTGTAGATGTTGAGTTTTCATTTTTTAGATGTGAAGCATCTTATGGCGAAGCTTAATCCTGTGGTGGTGGTGGTGGTGGTGTGCCGGCGCGACCACCCTTACTGCGCATGCGCAAACCTTTCAAAAAAAAAAATAAAAATAAAAAAACCTCCTCTCCCCCCTCTCTCTCCTCTAGGCATCCCTCCCCGCGGCAGCCACACCCTCACTGCGCATGCGCCTCCCCTCCTCTCTCCCCCTCTTACACTCCCCCTCTCTCCTCTACGCATCCCGCGGCGTCTACACTCCCACTGCGCATGCGCGTCCCCCCTCTCTCTCCTCTCCTACGCTCCCCCTCTCTCCTCTACGCATCCCTGCCCACGGCGTTCACACTCCCCACTGCGCATGCGTGTCACCCCCCTCTCTCTCCTCTCCCACGCTCCCCCCCTCTCTCGCCTCGCGACGCCGACGCAGGGAGCGTCTGCTAGCGAGTTTCTTGGTTGCAAAAACCGACTGCTCGCGCTGCACAACCGTTCACTGGCCACCCCGTATATATGGCAATGGATCGTGACCTCCAAGGTGGTGCCGGTGGGAGATTTCTCCTGTGCGTTGTTAAACAATAAAAATTCGCAGCGTGCGCGTTAACTAAAAGCGGAGTGCAAGTCTCTGTGTCCAGTCGGAGTATTCTGTCTCTCATTGCCCATTAGCAGCGATTGGCATGTTCCAGTAGGAAACACTGCTCCATCACTGCCTGCTTTGCGCCTCCCCAGTTTTCTCTCCTGCGCAACGCTGCGATGAGCGCCAGCGTCAACGCCGCCGCCAGTGTAAGCGTTAGCGCCCGCTGCTTCACATCTACACATGGTTCCCTTTAGCGGGAGATGGTGTAATTTTTTGTTTGTAATTAAGAGTGGTTTACCGTGTGCACTGAACTTTTAACTAAGTGTTATTTTGTGTACATATATAGTTTTCATTTTAATTCTTGATTAAATCTTTCATGTGTTAGCTTGTTAAACCAACGGCTTCGTCAATAAGACTCTCAGTGGCTCAGCCATAGAGAGCCGTTACGGACCAAAAAGAATTGGCATCACAACACCCAAGGTGCACGTCTGCTTCTTCAAGACTTCTCGTTGAAGTTTCGTAGCTTTTAAGGCGAAAGCTTTGAATGTCTCATGCTCACGTCCGTCCGTCCATCCGTCCGACCATCCGTCCGTGTGTCCGTCCGTCCATCCGTGTGTCCGTCTGTCCGACCGTCCGTCCTTCTCCATCCGTCCGTCCATCCATCCGTTTCTGTCCGTCCACCCGTGTCAGTCTGTCCATCCGTCCGTGTCCGTCCGTCCGTCCCTCCGTCCGTCCGTCCATCCATGTGTCCCTCTGTCCGTCCGTCATTTCGTGCCCGTCCATCCGTACGTCCGACAAAACAAAAAGACATGGCATAGTCAGTCGAATGGCCACAAGCTTTCGCCGAACACACTTTGGAATGTACAAAGTGTCCTTCAAATTTTTGAATACGTGTTTCTGCCGAAACAGTTCAGGAAAAAGGGTCGCTTGCCTGACTTTCTAAAGTGCCTGTATTATTCCTAGTGTACCGGATGCCAAATATCTGTCACACCGTCACAGCAGATAGTTGGAGGGCCAACTAACTGCTCTCCCAAACGGTGGCCACATCGGGCATGGAATAGAATACCTGCAGCGTCTCACATGCGTTTCGCAAAGACGATATGAAAAGTAATTGCGAGAGATGCAGCTATTTGACAGGTTACATTGCATCCAAGTCCAGTTTTTTATTGATTCGCTCCGCAGCCTACCAAGGACTTCGGAGTTAATTACACCACCCTTGGTGGAAGCTGTCACTGCGCATTACCGGGTAAGGTGAAGCAAGAATTTGACCCTGCTTGGCCTCGCAAACATGGTCTTTTGGGGTGGGGCCCGATTAGAGATAAGGTGGCTTTGCTCGGTTAGTGGAAACGCTATAGGCTAAATATACTACCAGCGATCGCTGTTCCGTGCGAAAGTAACGTATCGAGAAGGGTATTGATGAGTACATCTTAAGTGTAATTTGCAAAGATGTTGAGGCTTCTTAAGAAAACTTGTAACACAAAGAGCACGTCGAGCGCTATCTGCCAGCAAAAAAATGTCTTCAGTAAAGTAGTAGTGCGAGAGAGAAAAACGCTGCTCTGTCTTCACTGCCCACTCAGGGTTTCTTGCCTTCACATTCAACTTTACTTCACATGACGGATTCTTAACTTTACTTTGAAAGCATATCTTCAACTCGATAATTTAGTTTAATCTGTCATGTCAATACAGTCATGTCATTAAATTTATCTGATTGACAGGGGTATTAACACGCATGTTAAAATTTTTGTATTTCTGCTCGAAATAAAAAAAAAACACTGGTGTCGAGAACCACAAGACGAAAATCGTGTTGCCTCGTATTGCGCTGAATTTTTAATACCGCAACCATAAAAAAGCACTTTCGGTCTCAATATCGAAGGGGCGGCTTCATAGTGACGTGTAAACACAATTTGACGTCAATTTTTATTGCGGTAGCAATTATATGGACACTCTTGGCTGGTTTTCGCCGTCGGCGTCATGTCTCGTATATGTATATGTATCTGTATAATTATAAAAGCCACAAAGAAAAATAATTCAGAAAATTGTTTCCGACGCGCGACATCGAACGAGGGACCTCTGGCTCTGCAGCTCGCGGCGCTAATCGCTGAGCCACGAAAGCGCACGTCCTTCAACTTTCAAACGGCAGCTATTGATATACAGCATGTTTTCAGCGTGTTTTCAGCATTACCAGCGGGATGGCGCAAAGGGCATGCTCGGCGGGGCTTTTGCTCGGCTTCCCACTTGTCGCGACGCGCGCTCTCAGGCGCTCCTCTCCCGCGCGTACTTAACCCAGTGGAGGGTAGACGCCCGTGCGCGCGCGCGCTTATCTCGCGGTATCCCCGGAACGATTGCGCCGTAGTTACCGAGCGCACGGAGGTCACTTAGCTCGCTGCAGTCCCTCCGTTTGCGAGAAGAGCACGCTTTTCAAACACAGCGAAGTAACAACTGTGACACTTGTTAGTTGGCGCTCGTCTGTACCTGTGAATAGGTTTCGTGCGTCGCTTTTGTTTGAGCAGCGCGTTAAGTGTCGAGCTGAGAACGTTGTTAGTTCGCTCTCGTCCTGTGCGTGTTGCTTTCGTGCGTCATGTGTGCGTGAGCAGCGCTCTCCACGTTTTGACCTGCTTGCCATTCGTCGCTTGACATTACAGTTTGTTGCTATCGCATTCATCGCTTCGCCTTTTGGCGAAACTGTGACTTTTTTCGTCCTTCTGGTGATACACCTTACGGTATAGTGTAAATTGTGTAGTGCAATGGAAGGTAATGCAGGTGAGTTCTGCGGAATCCCGCAAGGTGGCGGAAGGGTTAATAAAGGGAAAATAGACAACCACCCGTTTATCTCCTGCGAAGATTTTCTTTCTGCGAAATCCGTACGGATTTCCTTGTGGCTTCGTGCTACAAACGGGTGGTTGTCTATTTTTCCTTTATGTAATGGAAGGTCAGTTAGTTTGATGTACTGCGTAGTTTGAGCGTCGAATAGAACTAGCTTGGTACGATACACTGGCGCTACGTGGTACCCTACATCCTGTGTCCTGCCCTTCAAAATAGTAACAGGCCTTGGTATAATTAAGACGAAAGACTTAGGTATATGCCTCATCAACCGTGAAAACTGACCGTCGTTGCCAAAACGATCGAGCGATGCAAAAAGTCACCATCCCGTGATTACGTCACTATATGGCGCCATCACGACGTCGGAGATCGTTCCGACACTTATCCCTATTTCGCCGACACTTATCGGAAATTATTCTCCTGAAGAAGCCTTAATGAAGGTGTCCGACATGACATTGGAAAACCTAACTAGCGTTAGTTTCCACTGTAGAAGGGATTATGGGGTTTACGCGTTGGGGGGCAGGTAGCTTTAGAGGCTGTGGGAGCGGGGGGTCAATACACCCGATTGAGAAGTAAAAGTTTTCGAATTATAGCTGTCTTAGGCAAGTGCGTAAGTGAGCGTATGACTTTTTACAAAAACTGACTCCATCTTTTATGCTGTTGCGCCGGTGAGAGAAATTGGTGTTCTGCACGACGCTGGAAGGTACATGCTGTGGCGGTTCCAAATCTATCGCGATAGCGACGCCGAGTGGCGGCTCATGTATGTTACGGCAAATGCCTTATCAATATCGGGGCTAAGCAAACAGTTAGTAACAAGCCAAGGGCGACACAAATAGGAATTATCGCTTTTTATTGCGACTTCCCCTCTACAGATCTTAGATATCGTTGTGTACCTGACGCCGAGACAATGCCGATTGATCGGAAAGCCCAGTGTTTGACGAAACGTCGAGATAAAAGCTTCTTATGCCACCACGAGCATGTGGCCTGCACACGCCACCATTTCTTTTGTGCTCAAGACAACAGCAGGAACTCATTTTTATTTTATTTTATTTATTTTATTTTGTTACATACTTCCGGCCTTCTATGGAGGCCTTAGGCAGGAGTGGGGCATTAGTACACAACACAACAAACACAACAGAAGCTCGAAGTATTGAGTTGCGTTGCGCATAGGAAGAAAAAACGCAAAAACAAAATAAAAATGAAGTAACACTCTGTGAAGCAACGATATTGGTAAGATATACAGACAAAGAAAGTGAACGCATTCTACGGTAGCCAGTACTCACATCCATTGTACCACAAAGGAAAAAAATAAAAATAAAACTTATCAACATTTATTCGAGCGCAGCAAAGTGAAAACCGATAGCAAGCGAGTACATGTAACATGACGCTTCAAGCATAGTGGCTCTTACGGAGCTTCATTTCGGATCGCCTGCAGAAAAGAGTCAATGTTGGGACGTTCAACAGCATCAGCAAATAAGACATTCCACTCGGCGACTGTCAGGGGAAAAATAGAGTACATAAAAGTGTTTGTTCTGCACTTCAGCTCAGTCACCATGTTTCTGAAAAGAGACCGAGAAAGGCGGCTAATGGCAGGTGCTATGAATACGGATTGATCAACTCTTGACGATTCGTGATAGAGCAAATAAAATCAATTTAACGTTTCGTGATAGCGCCTTGCTTCAAGTATTTCTTGTCCAGCTTTCTGTAGGAGGTGCGACGGGTTGTTTTCCAACTATAACTCTTATAAATGAACCTTACAGTTTTTGTTTTGATACTTTCCAGTTATAATTTATTAAGGGCTGTCCTGGGATCCCAGGCCGCCGCTGCATACTGCATTATGGGTCTAATGCACGCCCAGTAGGCTAATAGTTTTATTTCAGTTGTTCAGTCCTGTCGTCTCTTTTCTTCGTCCGTGTTTTTTCGTGCGCCTTAAGTTTCACCATGCTAAAAAATGTATTTAATCAAACGTTGTTGCCGGTAACGCCACTTAATTTATTTGAATGACATCAACGTCGTTTGTCATGCTCTGAACATATGAATTGAATCGAAGGAGCAGGCTTGGCAACCGAACACGCGCAGCACGCGGTATACGTTTATTGCGCTTTAACGCAGACATGGAAGCTGAAGCCCGAACGCTGAAGTGAGTTATCGAAAACGGGCAGGAAAGTCATTTTGAGTGCGCCACGGCCATAGAACAGTCGCGAAAAGAAAAATTCACCATAGAAGCAGATGTACACATGGATGGCTAGCAGACGACAACAGGAGCAATCGACACAGAACGTGCTCCTGACGGCAACTTCGCTCGACTTCGATGGGCATTTTGCTTGAACATTCAGTACAAATTGTTTTATCAACTCGCCCACCAATGTTTCAATAACTCGAGCGCGATAGACAGGCTGGTAGCGTCGAGCAGCCTTCACGTAGCGAACGCGCGCGCGAGGAGCTGCATCCGAGTCCATCTCCCTGACGTCACACGCGAGAGGGCGCCACTCCAAGATCTCGAGGCGAATACACAAGACAAGTGTGAACTAACAACCGTCACAGTTGTTACGGCTTTGTGTTTGAGCCGAGCACTACAAGTATCGACAATGCTGAACCCGACGCTCTTAGATATTTCTTTTTCTTTTAAACTGCTGCGCATGGAATGACCCCTTACGTATTCTACCAATTAGTGGCATCTGATGCAAAATGTGCCCGGTGTTTTCTGTTTGTTTTTTTTTGTCGTTCCACATCACGAGTGGGTGCAGAAAGGGGCCACTTTTTCGTGCGCGTCTCAAGGGCAGTTTTCAAATTGAAAGAAAGTGTAGGAACGTTGCGTAATAGAAAACACAGTGAAACTGCCCCGAGAACTGCGTACCGTCAGCGGTAAGTGGTGTATATAAATAGCTCGCCGTCATAGCGCCAGCTCACGCATGGCGCGTGGTTGTGTTGTCTAACGCACCGCGCTGCGGAGTGAGGGGTCGCTGGTTCAAACTCCTGGTCGAGTGCTTGGCAATTTTTTTCTTCTGGTTTATTTTGCTATCTGCCTTTTTACATATATATACATACATATAAATATCTGATACATGAAGGCGACGGCGACGGCGAAAATCCACCAAAAGGGTTTATATAATTTTTATCGCAAAAAAATGAGGAAAAAAGTCGTGGCACTCTCAAGTGAAGCACACCTCTCGGGCCCCCTAATGTCGGGCGTGCACGTTTTATTTCGGTTTCAACACGAGCTCGAACTCGAACCTTTCCATCTCGGGGCGATATTGAAGTAGAAAATCCACCGATGAGTGGAATTTGCGGAGAAAATATTGTCATGAAACTAAAGAGCATTTACGAGGGGACCGCGGAGATTATCGTATTTCCTCCATTTCATCTTGCCTCAGGTGGTGCTTCTTGACATTACAGATGGGTGCCCGTCACCGAGACAAGCCCAGCAGCCTCTCGTGAAACTCAATCTGCAGGTTAAACTCGTGTGCGCTCTTATAGGCCCCCCCTGTAAAGCACAAGTCATCCGTGTGCAAGGCCATGATCACGGCACAGTTCCTGTAGTCTCTTGGCCATATATCTACACCTCATTCTTATTCGAGGGTCAAAACATTCTGCACGCTCCAACGGATATCCTTCTATGTACTATCGTCGAAATGTAGTGTTCAGGGTCTGAAAATAGAGTGTTCATAAAAGGAGAGTGTTCATGAAAACAGGGTGTTCGCTGTCGCTCCACTGCCCAAGCCAGCGACGCGACAGTGACAGCGATACTCCAGCGCCGGCTGTTGTCGCACCGATCCCGGAGCAGCAAGCAAAACAGTAGAAAGGACACCATGCCACAGGAAAAAAAATTACACCATCTCCCGCTAAAAGGGAACCATGTGTAGATGCGAAGCAACGGGCGCTAATGCTTACACTGGCGGCGGCGTTGACGCTGGCGCTCATCGCGGCGTTGCGCAGGAGAGATACCTGGGGAGGCGCAATCATGCAGTGATGGACCGGTATTTTCTGCTGGAACATGCCAATCGCTTCTAATGAGCAATGAGAGACAGAAGACTCCGATTGGACACAGAGACCCGCAGTCCACTTTTAGTTAACGCGCACGCTGCGAATTTTATTGTTCGACAACGCACAGGAGAAATGTCACACCGGCACTACCTTGCAGGTCAAGATTCATTGCCTATATATACGGGGTGGCCAGTGAACGGTTGTGCAGCGCGAGCAGCCGGTTTTTTCAATCAAGAAACTCGCTAGCAGACGCTGCCTGCGTCGACGTTGCGAAGCGAGAGAGGGGAGGAGCGTATTAGAGGATATAGGGGGGGGAGGGGACGCGCATGCGCAACGCGGGTGTAAACGCCGCGGGAGGGATGCCTAGAGGAGAGAGGGGGGAGCGTAGGAGAGGAGAGAGAGGGGGGAGGAGACACGCATGCGCATTGGAGGTGTGGTCGCCAGGGAGGGATGCCTTAGAGGAGAGAGAGGGGGGAGCGTGGGAGAGGAGGTGTGCGGAGTGTTTGCGCATGCGCAGTTAGGGTTGTCAGGAAGCACCCCACCACCACCACCGGATTGAACTTCGCCATAAGCTGCTTCGCATCTAAAAAATAATCGCAATACAAGTGAGATAATCACTGCAAAAGATCCCACAATGGTAAAATTAGCAAGGAATCACAAGTAAAAAAAAAAAACACAAACATGCTGATAAACACTACAAATGAACAGAAAAAAAACAGGCCGCTTCCAACTAGTGGTGCCAAGCCTGAAGGAAGTGCGCAGCTGAGCAGACATTTTTGTTTCTCTTCGTTTTTCTCTTTCTTCCTCGTCTCTTTCTTGTTCCCTTTCAGGTTTCTTCTGTCTCTTTCTCTCTCTTTATTTCTATTTTTCTTCCAATTTTTTTTTTGCTTTCGTTCTCTCTCTATTTTTCACTTGCTTCCTCTTTTTTCAATTTTTATACGTCGTTTTTGCTTTCGTTACGTGAAGGGACGACAGCATACCAGAGCTCGGGCCCCTAAAGTTCTTCGCACTTAATACCACCATGAAGGCGCTCGATGAACAAGAGGAATACGACTTGTCTCTGGCGGAAGCGCGCGCTCAATATGGTACATATAGCTATGCTATATGTCGTTTTGCCTGCGTTAATATCATCATTAAGGCACTCGAAGAACAAGAGGAAGAATACTTCTTTTTGGCGCGAGCGCACAACAGATGGCTATGCTGTATGTGGTTTTGCCTGCGTTAAGCCAAGCGATGGCTACAGCATACGATCATTGCATACGATGGCATACGACAGCCCGGCCTCCTAAAATCCACCGCCCTTAATCGCGAATTAACATAAGATAGACACAAGGAAAACGCGGGCGAATCACTGCTCCGTAGATCGTAGAGCTTTCACTTGTGGTTCAACTGGCTAAAATTTTTACAGCGAAAGCTGTTATGAGATCACAACAAGGGTCATTTTCGGCGCCGTAGTTGTCTGCCGCCGCCGCCGCCACCATTGTCCGCAACCGCTGATGTGCGAAAGCAGAAAAGAAAAGGAAATCAGAAAAGGACATCAAGGATGTAACGGGCTTCGAACCAGCGTCCTTGCTATATGCAGCGCCGATTTTTACCACAGAGCCATGTCTGTGCTCGAAAGTCCTTTGCAAAAAGACTCTATACAAGCTTGCGATGTAAAAACAGCGCAAAATATGGACAAGGACTGAAGAAGAGACGACAAGCGCTGATGTCGTTTTCTCCAGTCCTTGTCTTCTTCAGTCCTTGTCTATATATTGCGCTGTTTTTACATCCCAAGCATGAACCACCATCTAGCCCAACTTTCACTTATTGTGCACTCTATACAAGCGTTATGTCGGGAAGGAACCCTGTGAATACATGTAATACAGCATGGTGTCAGAGTAAAAAAGAACCAGGCATCTTATATTGCGAATTTTGTAATCAGTCATCACACAATACGAACTGCGTAACGAGTGAGTCGTTGAATGCTTCCAAACCATTCCAATGGGCTCATTCATAATTTTTCATCGTCATCAGCCATCGCATCAACCAAGCGCACATAAAGAATTGCAAGTGCGCAGCGGATACTTCACTTTTCCGCAGAATGACGGATAATGGCGTAGTGGGTGCTTCCCAACTTGACAAAACTATAATTTATAGCGTAGTGGCTACATTGCAACTGTATTTGTATTAGTAGCCCTAAGAGAGTTTGAAACGGGTTCTACAAATGCCGCTCTTCCAGCTTTCGCCGTGGCCATAGCTCTGCACACTCACTCACACACTCTCACATCCATTTGAACGTGGTGAGTGTGAGTTTGGGTGAGTACTCATGAGAGTGAGTGGACGTGAGTGTGAACGTGAGTGAAAACTCATGAATGTGAGTGGTCGTGAGTATGAACGTGAGCGAGTACTCATGAGTGTGAGTAGCCGTGAGTGTGAACGTGAGAGAGTACCTACTCATGTGTGTGAGTAGCCGTGAGTGTGAACGTGAGTACTCATGAGTGTGAGTGGACGTGAGTGTGAACGTGAGTCAGTACTCATGAGTGTGAGTGGAATGTGAGTGTGAACGTGAGTGAGTAGTCATGAGTGTGAGTGGACGTGAGTGCGAACGTGAGTGAGCACTCATGAGGGTGAGTAGGCGTGAGTATGAACATGAGTGAGTGCGAAGGCTCAAAAAGTTGTGGTGAGTGAGCTTGAGTGAGTACTCGCTTAAAGTGCCGACCTATGGCTGTGACTGTGCTGCGCCTTCCGCGCATGCCTAGCTTTTTCACGCGATAGCGTTAAAGAGCTCGTTTCGAAGAAGTTCCGGCATCGGCGTCGTTGGTTGTGAGCGAAAAATCATCATCTTGTCCGTGACAAAAAAATCGAGAAAGATGCAAATAAAATAAGTAATGAAAATTTCTGCGTCGGATTGAGGATCGAACCAAGATCGTGTGCGGGGATCCAGGTGTTCTACCACACAGCCACGCGTCTGCTTGGAAATATAACAATAATAACTTCCTCTGCTCGAAAATGCAGTGAAAATAACTTTCATGCTTTACAAGCACACGCGTCCTGTATACAGGCGTCACAATACGGCATGTAATATCGCAGTAATATTGCGTGGTACAAGAGTGCATTGCCATCGGGCGTCAGAACATGTGAATCGCAACGACATCGTGGTTTAAAGCCAGCCACCCATTACAAAAGGCACACGCGTTACTGCGCGTATTCCCTTAAGACCCCGTAGTGGTTACATAGCAAGTTCGAAATCATTTCACGCAGATAATTGCTCGTGGTTTAAAGCATGCTACCCATTACATAGAATGCACTAAGTTATTGAAGTACGCACTAGGGACAGGATATCGCTATCGCGTTCAACTCATAAAGGCGGAGCTTAAGGGTCCCCCCAATTTTTTTTCTCTCTCTAGTGCCCCTTTGATGCTATTCGCATCATAAGTAGCTCAAAAAAGAAAATTTAATTTCCATCGCATGTGAAAGCAGCCAACATTTTTATCGTTTACTTGCGATTCCATCTTCACGTCGTGGGAACCGTCCCGACAATACACCATTCCGAAGCTTTCGTAAATAAAGATATTCAGCGACCCGGAACTGATATAACCTATTGACAAGAAAGAATACAAGGAGACAATGAAACAACACTTCTGTATGACAGCCTTGCAGCTGTCATACATACGGCGATTGCGCAGCAGAGGCCCACCATGAGCACCACCGTGGTGCAAAGGTGGAGATGGCCTGAAGCGCCAAACTCTGGCAACCAAGGCCCCAAACGGGGACGTCAGCATTTTCGCCTATAGTGGAAAAGCCCCTTACTGTACACGGTGCAGATAACAGCGTGGTCAAGTTGATGTTGTGAGTTCCATTGTTTTCTTGCATTATTTTGTGCAATAGCGTTTCCTGCAATCAAGAACTGCAAACGTCTTCCGCTTTTGCCTCCGTATATAAAACGGCAGAAAGCTTTACGACTTTTCACATGCTCGATCAAATCCTGCGACGGGTGTAGGAATCCCAAGCAAGTCCCGTCTTTGCCTGATAACTGCAGTGCCACATATTACCAGGTATGACGCTCATTGAATTTTTTCAAGTTTTAACTGATTAACTTCATTGCCAACACGTTGAGCGTCTCTACAATTTAATAGATATCAATTAGATTTGTTACTCAACGATATATATATATATATATATATATATATATATATATATATATATATATATATATATATATATATATATATATATATATATATATATATATATATATATATATACATATATATTTATATTGTTTTTATGTTGCATTGGTAGCAATATGATTCTGGACATCCATAAGGACGACGACTTTGCCTGCTGTCTCGGTGATGAGCTCACAGATTATCTATGCGTAGCACCGCAGATCAGATATAATTTTACATAGGGTGGCCACCCTACGCTTTACAAAACTTTATTTTCCGACGTTTCGACGCTAAGCACAGACCTTCCGGGTCGTCGGCACCGAAACAATATGTACGAAAACAAACAAACAAAAAAAAATCAGCTGAAAATGTTCTGAGTAAACATATAGAGGGCGCTTTTTCTGTTTTTCTTTTCATCAGGTGAGCTGGTTGAAGTTCGAGGTTACGCCGCGCGGAATGAACGAAAATTGTCACCGTGACGATCAGCTTCTACCATGAAGCGCGTTGCTTGGGCGGCGCGTGTTGTCTTCGTCCTCTTCTCATGTTCTTCTTCAGCCCAGAGGACGCGCGCCGATTTGTCCAGGCGTGGTATGACATAACTCAGATGAACGAGAAAAGTAAAACAGACAAATAGAAAGAAAGATGAAAAGAGAAATATAGAAATACAAAGGGATTAAAGACGCACAGAAGATAGAAAATAAACAGAGAAAGACGGAAAGAAAAATAAAGATAGATAAAGAAATGAAGAGGGAGAAGGAGAGAGGGAGAAAGACCATAAGCGAAAGAAAGTGTACCGTAACCACTCATAGTTTAATATAGAAAGGAAGTGGAAAAAGGAAGTGAGGGTGATAAGAAGGGAAAGGAGGAGTGGAACAACACCAGCTCTACTCTGTCCTCAGTATTCGCACCACTAGTGCGTAGCTGCCCGATGTTTTGTTCGTTTCTTCTTGGGCAATGACGGGGAGGACAGCAGTTCCAGGCCGCCGAGGTGGCCCCATGGTTAGGGTTCTCGGCTGCTGACCCGAAAGTCCCGGGTTGTATTCCAGACGCGGGGATCACATATCCATGTAGTCGCAATGCTAGGAGCCCGTGTCCTGTTCGACATCGGTGCACGTTATAGAACACTGGGTGTTCTATGGCGTGCGTCATAATCATAATGTGGTTTTGATACGTAAGAACCATACATATGGTCATTAGCAATATTGTTTACGATTTCACCATTTTCATCGTAACGTTGTCATTATCATCATGAGCCTTACTGTGCCCACTGAAGGGCAAAGCCTTCTCCCATGTTCAGCCAGACTAACCAGTCCCGTGCTCGCTGCGTCCACGTTATACCAGCAAACTTCTTAATCTCATCAGCTCACCTAACTTGTTGTCTCCCCCCTCACGCATTTTCTTCTTTTGGAATCCAGTCAGTTATTCTTAATGTCCAGCGGCTATCTTGCCAAGAGTGCTACATGTCCTGCAAATGCCCATTTTTTTTGTTTATTTTGACTAAAAATTTTCGCACACAGATTTCCTCTTTGACCTACTCTGCTCTATTGTTATCCCACTCCGGCGTTTCTTACACGTGAATGAACCTCAATAAAAAATCACAGCATATTCGCGGAGTGAATGATGATGCGTGGGCGAAGCTCCGGAGGTACATCATCGAAGACGTGATGGTGGTTGGTTGCCTGTGGTCAAACGATATGTATGTGAGACCATATCGCGATGCCATGTGTTGTATGGCATCGCGATCGTCATCGTCATCAGCGTCATCGTTATGACGCATAGTGGGTACATTCCATGTGGTATCGCGATGCCATGTGTTGTATGGCATCGCGATCGTCATCGTTGTCAGCGTCATCGTTATGACGCATAGTGGGTACATTCCATGTACCCACTATGCGATCGCGATCGCATAGTGGGGATGACGATCGCTATCGCGATCGTCATCGTCATCAGCGTCATCGTTATGACGCATAGTGGGTACATTACATGTACCCAAGGAGCTTCGCCCCTAAAAACGCTGGGTACATTCCTTCGCATGTTTGCAGCATTATGTTAAACTGCAGGCTCGAGAGATATGCACATTTTTACAAATGAACTTTACTGATCGCCCCGACTCTCCCAACTGGTTTCCCACAATTGTTGGCAACATTGTATATGTGACGTTATCTAGCGTGAAGCGACGGATGTGAGGGAACCGGGGGCACCTACAGCGTCTGCTGTCCACAAAGCAACTAGCATGTGCGTTGAAGTGGAATGCGCTACCAGGCAAGCACATAACTAAACAGGTGCGTTGCACTTCATCGAAGGGCAATGCCGATTCTAATTGGCAGCAAAGTGCATCCCATTCGTAGCTATCATTGCCCAACAGCTCCGCGGAGCTTAAGTACGTGATGCGGTCATTCATAGACATAGTAGGTCTGTTTCGACGTGGTCACCTTTCCGCAGAGCGTCTGCTCCGCGCAGCTTTTGCAGCTGTCATACTCTGCCATATTCCTCGTTGGTGCTACAGGCATGCCTAGGACGATTTCTGGTTTTACTAACTTTCACGCCACGCGAAAATAGGCTGCTCATTTCGTGTTTCCGTTTGGATGCTCATTTAAAATTACTGGGCAATTTGCCACGTAGTTTTATTGTCGGGCCCATCACAGTAGCGTCCCAGGATCCCAGAAACACCAGTACATTGGCATGGTCAAAGAATCGCTGGAGTTGGCCTTTAACGTTACACCTATCATTATGCTTTCCGTTATCCAATGCGTTGTCCTTAATGTAAGTTGAACCGTTTTTGTGAGCCATCCCGCTTCTGTTTGGAAGGTAAGTGCTGGTAAAATGGAGCTGTTATATACCTTTCCCTTGAGGGAGAGTGATTTATTCATTCACAAAACTTTATTCCTGAAGTCCTGAAGCCCGGTCTTTCAGACCGAGGCGGGCCGCGTCCACGTTGGTACCGTCAGGCCGAGCCTTAGGGCGTCATCGTGGACCTTCTGGACAGCCCGTAGTTGATCTTGATATTAAGAGCTTTGGACCATCTCCTGCCAGTAAAGCCATTTTTCTTCGGGGTCGGCAAGAGTCGCGGGACAGCCCGCCAGCATGTGTCTGATTTCAATGATGCCACCGCACGCGTTACATTCGAGGGAGAGTGATGAACTTGCATTCATGATATGACAATGCTGCTGAATGGGCTCCCTATCATTCTTGTTCTTCTAGTTTCTCTTCAGTTTTCATGGTTCGGCTCCGCGGTCACTACCTGTTCTAAGTAGACGTATTCCTTTTCAACTTCCAGTGCCTCGTTACCTATCACCTTGTGAGGTTTCTTCCAAGACTGTTGTACATTACTTTAGTTATATGCATATTTACTTTCACACCTACCGTTCTGCTTTTCTCTTCCAACTCAGTTACTGGCGGGATGTCTGGATTCTTTGGCGCTACTACAAGTTCATACATTATCGTCCTCGTTGTCCTGGCTACTGTACAGATCTCTGTAAAACTCCTCAGCTACTTTAACTATCATATGCATATTGTTTGTGGTATGGCCTTCCTTGTCCCTTAGCGTGCATATGTGGTTCTTGCCTGTTCCCAGTTTTCTATTGACCGCCTTTGAAGCTGCGTCTATTCTTTAGAGCATGTGCAATTCTATCCACGTTATGCCTCCTTATGTCGGCTAGCTAACGCCTCGCAACGGAATGCACCAAGTAACTCTAGGCCCTGAGTCCCCACCGGCTGCCGAGGAACTGACCGCGGCGGCTGTCAGACCAGCAACGCAACGGACGGGGCTAAGAATCTCTGTGGGCGGACAGGCCGCCTTGAAGCCTGAACTTGGCAATGTTTACCGCATTAACTTTATCTAGTGAGACGAGTCTAGCAGTGCTGTTCGAAGAACTACAGGGGTTCAAAGGGATGCAATAGGGCTCAGTGATGTTAGGTCCGAGGCCCTCACACTGATAAAAAACGGCCACGTCCTATGCTATCGTGGCTTATGTCAGAAAAGACAACTGGGGCTGCAGTTTTTTATCCTTCAAAACATAGCTGGCAGCTGGCAACATAGAGGAGTACTATGTACAATAATGAGAAGGCGGCAGTTATCGTAATTAAAGTTAATCAGTGGTGCAAGGTGAAGGTGGTAAAGGCTTACGCACTTACATTCAGTCCATGATGGCATTTATTTGAAAGCTTCTGTGAGGATGTAGAATCAGCAATGAGTCAGGTAAAAACACAGTGTGCTGTGCTGATGAATGACGTTGATGCCAATGTACGCAAGAAGCAGGCTGGCTGTGGGGGGCATATAGCATCGGTACTATAAATGCCAGACTGGAGTTATTGGTAGAGTTCACAGGACGCAATGATTTACAGATCTTGCATAGCTTCCACCGAAACAGGGCGAATAGCTAATGAAACGTGGGGGAGCCCTATTGATGAAACTCGGAATGAAATGGACTCCTTGTTGCACGCACACCCTGACATCGTGCAGGATATGGAAGTGGTTGGCAAGATATGTTGCAGTGACCATAGAATGGGAAGGTCTCGCATTTGCCTAGACTCGTGGAAGTAACAGCAGAAACTGATACCCAGGAAGCCATTTAATTAGTTAGCTCTGAGCGGTAAGTACAGGAATGCAGGATAGCGCTCTAGAACAGATACTCGGCTCTAACCAGACTTCTGCACGTTACAGAATATAGGTAACCGATGGCAACTTTAATATACAGTTGATTACTGCTATCAATTACAGCGCCTGAAATAACTCAGCATTACAGTAAAATAATCGATTGCTTTCCTAAGGCCCGGTCGGCGAAAGCTCTGCCGGGCTTACAATAAAGTTGTTACCAACCAACTTTCGCGTTACCTTCCAGCAAAATTTTATTGCCGTAACACAATAACACAAGATTACTCAAACAACAAGCTACTGTTGTAGAATGCCTTGTAGAAAGAAGCCTAGAGGCTTGCGTGAAGGCTGGGAGGCTCACTGTGCCTTATGTAGTGTTGCTCACTGTTGACGTACATTGAAAATGAGTTGTTTTTCAAAGTTGTCGGTGATTCTTCCACGTTTCTTCGTTAAGAGGTCAGCTGTTGCACTAGACACTCTCTCAATGCGTGCGCTGTAGGGAAGGGCTGTATTGCAACCCCCTACCACCCCTGAAGCGTTGCGCCTCGCTATTGCTGGCGCTCGAGTAAGGCATTGCATGTAAGGCCAAGGAAAAGGTGAAAATCATGGCTGATGCCTGTCGTAGCAATCGATATAACACGACAGTGAAACGTTTCATCACAGATGTAGTTGGGCATTTATTCTGCATTGTTTTGCCACCACGGAGAAGGTGTGGTGGCCAAACAATGCACAATAAATGCCCAACTACAGCTGTGGAGTGAATGCTATAAAGGAGTGAATGCTATAAAAACAAATTGTAATGCCACGCCAAATTGTAACGTCAGGCCAGCGCGCCCAAACTACTATGTCCAAGTTTTTTCCTATGTTTTCGCGCTACGAAATTTGTCTTCATGAACCCAGACCAACTAGCCCAACCTTCTACACTTGTAAACTACATTAGTGATAACCAGAACACGCTGAAACCACCGAGCTCCGAGAACCACCAACGGTGTACGTAAACAGCTCACCGTTATCGCGCTGAAGACGTACGCTCTGTGGCCGAGTCAATTCGTGCCGCGCGCTGAGGAGCGAGGGATCGTGGGTTCGATTCCCGCCAAGGGAACGTTTCCTTACGGTTTTTTTGCCATCTGTTAGTGTATCTTTATAACATCATAACCATGACGGAAATACGTCAGTGGAGCCATGGTGGACGCAGGCATAAAACACTGTCGTGTAAAAAAATATGCTCTTGAGGGACCACCGTTTTGTCAAATAGGGGGGGGGGGGGGGGGTGCGGGTTCGAGCGGTCACATATTTTTGGGGCGAAAACTACTTGTTACAACTTGAGTATAGAAAAAGAGTTGCTGATTTCTGGTAATTCATTAGAAGAAAGCGAAGAAAATGGAATTGAATTACCTAGAACGTTCCAGTTTGGAAAAGTGATCGATCAGACTACAATATTAAAATGAAATGTAACTGATTACAAGTATTCAATTACGTGTACCGTGTTACGTGCAGCTCTAGCTCTAAGCGAGGAAACCGACCTTAGCGTGGACGCATTGAATGATAATCTCTTGAGTATTATTACGGAGTGTTTAGTAGAAGTCTGAGATGCAGTGATTAGAGAGGACGCTGGCAAGTTCTCCCCGGAGACGAAAAACCTCATTAAGAAACGTCAAAGCACAAAAATCTCGAAACCACAACAGACTGATAGAACTGGCAGAGCTTTCGGAGTTAATCAATAGACGTAACGGCATACCACTGCCTAAAGATGTGCGTTTGCGTGGCGCAGTCCACACCGGAATGTATGGGAAAATTCACAATTGTTTTGGAGGGTCTTGATAAGATTTGGCGCGTAACGCGACTAGTTGAGTATATTCTGGACGAGAAAAAAAAAGAGAGAGAAAGATGAAGAGGAATGTAGGGGAGGTTAACCCGATATTAGCATCCGCTTACTACCTTGCACAAGGGTGGTGAAATAGGGGTTGAATGCGGGTACCGGCAGTGACGCTGCAACTATGAATGATGGCATGTATAAAAGCCTACCAGTTTGACCGACGATCAGATTATTGACGACCGAGGGCCGTGCTGGCCACAGTCGTCGTCTTTTTGCGGGTGTTACTTGCTCGTGCTCTGAGAATTCCTTTTTTCTGGACACTAATTCCCCCCAATAAATAACCCGATCTTAACCAGTTTCACTGCTTGCATCTTCATAGTCACAACCGCGTGAAAATATCCAGTAGTCCTAGCTAAAATACGCAGCGTATATCTACCTGTGAGTCTCTTCTTGATGTGTGGTGGTGTGCCCCACAGTTTGCTGCACACTCACGAAAGTGTCCTTCTCTGAGGCAGGAGCGGCTTCTCAACATTTCTCCCAACCTCCCTCTTCGTCTTTAGAAAAAAATTACACCATCTCCCGCTAAAGGGAACCATGTGTAGATGTGAAGCAGCGGGCGCTAACGCTTACACTGGCGGCGGCGTTGACGCTGGCGCTCATCGCAGCGTTGCGCAGGAGAGAAAACTGGGGAGGCGCAAAGCAGGCAGTGATGGAGCAGTGTTTCCTACTGGAACATGCCAATCGCTGCTAATGGGCAATGAGAGACAGAAGACTCCGACTGGACACAGAGACCCGCACTCCGCTTTTAGTTAACGCGCACGCTGCGAATTTTTATTGTTCAACAACGCACAGGAGAAATCTTCCACCGGCACCACCTTGGAGGTCAAGATCCATTGCCATATATACGGGATGGCCAGTGAACGGTTGTGCAGCGCGAGCAGTCGGTTTTTTCAACCAAGAAACTCGCTAGCAGACGCTGCCTGCGTCGGCGTCGCGAGGCGACAGAGGGGGAAGCGGAGGAGAGGAGAGAGAGGGGGTGACACGCATGCGCAGTGGGGAGTGTGAACGCCGTGGGCAGGGATGCGTAGAGGAGAGAGGGGGGGGAGCGTAGGAGAGGAGAGAGAGGGGGGGACGCGCATGCGCAGGGGGGAGTTAGACGCCGCGGGCAGGGATGGAGAGAGGGGGGGGAGTGTAAGAGGGGAGAGAGGAAGGGAGGCGCATGCGCAGTGAGGGTGTGGTTGCCGTGGGGAGGGATGCCTAGAGGAGAGAGAGGGGGAGAGGAGGTTTTTTATTTTTATTTTTTCTTTAGCTGTTTGCGCATGCGCAGTAAGGGTGGGCACGCGGCACACCACCACCACCACCACCACCACCACCACCGGATTAAGCTTCGCCATAAGATGCTTCACATCTAATAAATAGACTCTAGTTATAAATATTATTATGTCATGAGAGTCACGCATGCACAATCTGCATAAAACTTTTCCGAAATTCTCCTAGGCTCACCTGACAACCATGAAAGCCTTCCTGATCTTGGCTCTGCCCGTCTTCGGATATCTATGCCGTAAGTGATAAGATGATGCGTGTTCGCAGGCGCTTTCTCGTCCGAGTGGTTGCCCTCTTGAAGCAACAAATGAAGCGTGGTGTTATAGAAGACAGATAGCAGGCATTCTTGAGGAGTAGCGTTTTTACGGCGCTCTTCAAGTATGCTTGTTACAAGTATGCTTGCAGCAAAGGATTCAACTCTCTCAGACGTGTTGTATACAATTGAGTCCGCCAATTGTGAAGAGGAAGAGAGATTGAGCTTTGGATTGATTAAACCTCCTAACTAATGAAGGTGTCTTCATTTAACTTCATTTCGCTATGAGCTGTTCGATGTTATCAATCGGTTTGCTGAAAACACTATCATGTTCAACGAGCTGTTGGGCGTGTCGCTTTACGCGAGGCACGTAGAAACAATAATATTTCTTTGCTCAAAATAAATTAACTGAACACGAATTCGCACTGTATTCTTAGACGTAAATTTATTTATGCAAAAACAGAACATGGATGACTTCTGGCTAAATAAATAGTTATTTACTAATTAGGAAAAGTCATTTAGAAAACCCATCAATAAATGTACTGTGACAAAATTCGGCAGATCCCACGTACCTTGGGAATCGATGTTACACGAATCATGCGGAGGGATGTTCAGTGTGTTGTCATTTTTTTTTGTTGAGCGAAACGTTACAGAATGACCCTTAAAATATGAACAAATGTTGTACGCACACACATATTTTGAACAGTCGCATATGTTTTATATAACCAGTTGTTTACAGTTGCGTAACGATGCCAATAGCAGCATGGGTATTAGCAACACCAGAAACGGTAAGCGGATATGTAGCAGTGCTACTCGTGAGAAAGGTAGCTCTTGACAGTGCTACATAAATGAACTTCAGTAGAGGGCGCTTAACTACAATTCACGTTAACGCGACGGGACAGCTTTATCATATCAGTACATACGTAATGTTTATAAAATTTGATAACCAGCACTGCAACAACAATTGACGTTGGACGAACATTCGGGTCTATTTGAAAAGCAGTTCCGTGACCTGACATGGCTCTGTGGTAGAATACTTGATTGCGACGCAGAATGCTGGGGTTCGATTCCTGCTGGGACCCTGGCACTTATTCTTTGCATTCGTCGGGTCAACGCTGCCGAAGTCAGCTTTTAGGTGCGAAGCATCTTAGAGCCGAGCTCGATCCGGTGGTGTGGGTCCTGACCACCCTTATTGCGCATGCGCTGACTCTCTCTCCCACTCTCCTCCTTTACGCAGGTGTTCGGTCGCCTTCTCTCCTCCTCCCCCATGGTGCCGCACTCTCCTCCTTTACGCGGGCATTTACGCAGGCGTTCGGTCACCTTCTCTCCTCTCCTCCACCCGCGCTGCAGCCTGTAAACCCACTCCCTCCTCTCCCTCCGCCATTTCATATAAGCGTGTGCACTCGGTCGATGAAGTCTCGCTTGAATCGTGCGGTCGTTCCGTCGGTTCCCGGTCGCTGCGGTGGTCTCGAAAACCTCGCTACCCTCGCCGCAGACTCGCGTTGTCTCTCTGTAGCGGAAGCGGTAGCTCGACGCTGACGCTTGGCTTCGACGGCCGAGTGATCGTAAACGGAAACTCGGTGTGCACCGCCAATATTGCTCCGCATCCCCTTATGGTCCCTTTTAGTGGGACATGATGTAATTTTTTCCTAACGCTATTGCGTTGAAATGACAAATCTTTGTTCTCGTCGTTTCTGAGTAGATATAAACTGTCAATCACCTGTGTCACATACCCGCATAACAGTGGCACATACCCGCCCGTGGTGGGCGGGTATGTGCCACACGTTTCTGCGGAAACGGTTTGACGGCGTGGCGACGGGATTGTCAGATTATTCAAGTCATGATCAGCGAGTCAAATAACAGGAGTGTAGAGACACTCATCATTATCATCACCAGACTGTCTACGCCCACTGCAGGGCAAAGGCCTCTCCCATGTTTCGCCAATCAACCCGGTCCTGTGCTTTCTGCTGCCACGTTATACCTGCAAACTTCTTAATCTCATCTACCCACCTAATTTTCGTTCTCCCCCTCACGCGTTTGCCATCTCTTGGAATCCAGTCAGTTACCCTTAATGACCAGCGGTTATCCTGCCGACGTGCTACGTGCCCGGCCCCATATCCATTTCTTCTTCTTGATTTCAACTATGATATCCTTAACCCCCGTTTGTTCCCTGACCCACTCTGCTCTCTTCCTGTCTCTTAATGTTACACCTATCGTTTTCCTTTCCATCGCTCGCTGCGTCGTCCTCAATTTAAGTTCAACCCTCTTTGTAAGTCTCCAGGTTTCTGCGCCGTAGGTAAGTACCGGTAAGATGCAGCAGTTATATACCTTCCTCTTGAGGGATAGTGGTAGACTACCATTCATGATTTGATAATGCTTGCCGAATGAGCCCCATAGACACTCAAATGTTCTTCAATAATTTTGCGGTGCTAGCGCCTAACGACATGAATTTTGCATGTGCAGGAGTCCAGATTCTCCACTGCGTGGGGTTTTGCAAACTCCAGAATCCCCAAACAAAAATATAACAGCATAAAACGGGGTGTGTTAAGGGTCGTGTATGACAGATATATCATGGGAACGTACACTAAAAAAATGGAATAATGGGCGAGTATTACTGTGGCAAAAATATAATCTACTTCTCGTTCGGTCCTTGCGTTAATACCACGGTCGCGGTACTTCGAGCTCACAAACAGCGCGCGCACTATAAGCGTGATTTAGCATTTTTGATAGGCAAGTCGTGAGAACCAGGTTTTAAAGGAAAGAAACGCGAGCAAGCCAGATAATGATTATGGTTGTGCGACTTAAGTACTCCCAGAATACCAGATTTTTTTAGCACAGAAGAGTCAAATAACCGTCCCGGATAGGTAAGGACCATAAATTAATAGAGATAGGCACGAACAAACACTGCACGAATGAACACTGTTTCTCCCAAAGTGAATACAGGAAACTGACGCTTGGCGGAACGTATAGCCTGTTCCTGCTTTTCTTTCCGTGTCCCTGTATTTTCTTGCGCATACCAGTTTACCTTGAAGTATGAACCAACTCGTCCAGCTAGAAGTTTTATTGACAAGAACGTCCGAGGGAAGTCGGCTATGCAGAGAGAGCGCGGTGCATACAAGTGCGTAATATCGGACGCCATGCGGGAACAAACAGCACCCTACTGGCTGGAACACAGCGTCATGACGATGAGCAAACAGAGCGGGATTAATAGCAAAAGCTTTCTCATCACTCAGATAAATCATAGCGCACATTCCCCGTAGTTTCTTCTGCACCGGGTCGCGATTGTTTCGCGTAGTACATTTGCTGTCTCAAGCTGAAACTCTCTCCTAATATCATATTTGTTTGAGCCAGAAGATGTTCTTGAACAATGGTATATATACTATTGCAACGTACTTGTCATCTCACTACGATACCTATTTCCTTTATACATTGCAGAAATTAAAGCTGCGACACTGAACAAGCCCGAAGTAACAGCCCACGCAGTGAGACAGCTTTCAGAAGAAAATATTACCCACTTTTCGGCAAAGGAGCAAGAAGACACCATTGAAGCTCTTAGGAGCATGAAGGGCGTCGGTGAAGATAATGAAGAGGGGTACTTTATTGATGTCATCATTGCTGCACTGGCCCGGATAATTAGTGCTATTTTAGTTGGGTTTACGCAGGCTGACGCGCTAACTGCGTCCGGCAGTGCAGCTGGCTCTACGGCAGGTTCTGTCGCTGGTTCTGTCGCCGGTTCTGCCACTGGTGCAGCATTTGGCGGCGAAAGTATTGGCGGCGAGATCGACCTTTAGAAGGCAGCACCGTCGCGGCGGTAGTGTGGATAGACGGTCGGCGGTGCGTACTATACCAATGCACACAGCGGCGCTTCGTTTTGAGCGGTTTGAGCCGATTGTCGGCAAATAAAGTGCGTTGATGGCAGCCATATGGTGGTATATAAGCTTTCCATTGCCAGATTAATGCGCGAAGCCTACCGAACGTTCCTGCTACGAGGAAGATAAGCGCAATCTGCCAATGAATGGTGTGCTGGCCTTCGGTGACTGTCGAGTGCTCTTGCACTGTGCTTTATGCTTTTTCCTGTTTTATTTGTACGTGTTTAGATTTTGTTTTGCCTATACTACAGTAGAATTGTTGTCGAGCGACTTAACCAATAATTTACGTCTTTTTCGAGCGCCTGCTAAAAAAAAGAAAAAGCCTGTATTTCTGGGTAATGACTTGTAGTAGAACTTTGTGCAATTTGCTTTTCTGCTTGCACATATACGCACCCGTAATTTTTGTTTCCTCTCTGTAATTCTAACCGGCCTTTGCAGACGCTAGTTCATGCTTTGCGGTCGCACAATGATTTCGAAATCACCGACACTTCACGAGATGGGGTCGCTAAAATTCTGCATTCGCACCTCGATATTTAGTACTTCTTTTGTTTAGGATGACGTCAAATGCACCATGTGACGTGCCTGAACGACAAGCCCCACCCACATTGAAATGATCTTGGCGAATGGACGGTACGACGATCACATCTAGCGCCAAACCAACATGTGCATGCACTGACTTATCCGAGTGCAGATGAGCCTCGGAAGGCGGAAAGCTTGTATATATCGTGTAGAGTTCCATAAAAGGATTTGATACTGGGCTTACACAACGAAATAAGCCACCGTTTGAGGACGTGCATCACATTCGCACACATGCAAACACGTTGTGGCTAGCAGACGACTCAAGTAGCCAACCACACTACGGGGTTCGCCCGCTCGGCGCTTGGTGCCGACTCTGTTCGATCTCGAGGCCAATAGCTAAGATAGCTGAAGCCGCAGCCGCGGGAGCCGCCGTGGGGGCGGCAGCCATGCTAAAAGTCATCAACGCTACGAAATCCTTTTCAAAGTCTCGTTAGTTCCATAAAAGTCTCGTTAGTTCAAAGTCTCGTTAGACCATAAAGAAAATCTTCAACGTGAACAAACGAGCAATGTAAAAGCTACACAGGCACATATAGGTAACAATGCCGCGAAAAAAAAAATGGCAACGTATAGCTAGCTTCTTCGGAATGCACCATCTTTCTTCGGAATGCACCGTCTTCTGCGTGAAAGTTTATTTTTTTTCATAATATACAGATAAAGCTGTCACAACAGCAGTGGCAGTGGGGCAGTGGTCCACCGCCGGCGCCGGTGTCCGTAACCACTATCGCGCGAAATACAAATATAGAAACAAAAAAAAAGTTCTAGAAACGTCGGCCACTCTTGCTGACTGTCATTGGCAACCAAGCATTAGCACCTTTCGCAGCGGGTAAGGTTCCGCGCCCTCAACCTCCTTTTTCAACATGAAGTGATGCCTTCAACCTGGGCGACAGACACCATCGGTGGTGGCTGCTACTGTTTACTGCCAACCACGACCTACCTAGCTATTGGTAAACAGCCACTCTGTGCTCTTGGCCACGGTTCTGGTTACAGTAATGGTGTTTCCGGTCCTTATACATTACAGCCAAAGCTGTCTTGATATAACAACAACAGAAGATTTGGCGCCGTAGTTATACGCTGCCGCCAACGCTGGTGTCTTTAACCGATATTGCGAGAAATAAGAAAAAGTGCAATTAGAAAAAAAATTTTTAGGAAGGGATAGGACTTGAATCCGGGCCCTCTGCGTGGCAGCCGAGTATTCTACCAATAGAGTAACGCCGGTACTTGAAACTCCTTCGCAAAAACACCCTATACAGGTGTCATGTCGGGCATGAAACCGTGTTAACATATGTAATATAGTGTCGTAGAAGAGTAAAATAACAACCAGGCGTCGCCCAATGTGAACTGCGCAACGAGTGGGTCGTTCAATGTTCCAACTCATTAAAAAGGCTCAGCCATAATTCTTAATCGTCATCAGCCACATGCAGCATCAACAAAGTGCACATATTGCCTTACATATGTGTAGCGAGTACCTCGGTTATCCGCAGAATGACGAATAATGGCATGGTAGGTGTTCCCCTACTTCATGAAAGTAACAGTGGCTTTTGGAGTAGTGGGTACCTTGCATGTGTACTTGTATTAGTTACCGCAAGAGAATCTGAGGAAAGGCACTCTTGATGGTGTATAAAATGTATGTACGACCAGGTTTAGAATTCGGCTGTGTTCTTCTTCCCGGTGCGCCAGCATACAAGCTTCGGCCACTAGTCCTATTAGAGCGAGAGGCTTTACGGCTGTGCTTAGGCCTTCCAAAATATGTGGCAAATACTTTATTATATCTGGAATCGCGAACAACACCCCTTTTATGCCGGTTCAACGTAATTACGGTGCAGACTTTCTTAAGGCTGTACGAATCGATGACTAATCATACTCAAATAGCTTTCATCTCTAATCCCGACTTATTTTTCTCCGAGCACTGGCCCAGATTCCGCAAGCCCCAGATCATATTTGTTCAAACATTACTTGACTCCCTAAATGTACGAATTCGCGATATCCTTCCTTTGACTATGCAACGAAACTCCATAGAAATTGTCTACCGCGATATTTTTCCGAACCATGTGAAATTACTACCTCACGGCATTTTAAATGGACTGTTACAAGAGCATATAAATACTCTGCTAACGAATGTGGTTATTGCAGCGGATGCATCGCAATCTGAGGAAAGATCCGGCGTACGAATATTTTGCCCTGAACTTGAGTGGTCATTTTCATTACGACTGCCGGATTTTATTCCTGTTTTTCTAGCTGAATTTATGGCCATAATATTAGCTTTACGCAAGTTAAGTATCTCAATTACAGTAGTTGCAATTATCACTGATTCATTATCTATGTGCACTTCTCTTTCTGCATCTGCTGAAACGCCTATACCAAAGCTCTTTAAAGTACTAGTTCCTGCTCACCTTCAATGTATTCATTTAATTTGGGTACCAGGCCACAAAGGCTTGTTGTTAAACGAAATGGCTGACTCTTTAGCAAAGGCGGCGCTGTTGGCACCTATCATTCGGATTTTCACGCTAACAGCTCACATCACAATGGCAAGATTTCGCTCACTAACATTCAGAAAAAAGTTTATCAGACCCTGTATTGGCAGCTTCTCCAGAATATAAGCACCTCTTATTTCCCTGGCGCAGCGATTTATCTAAGTCGAGAATAATGGAAGTGGCCATAACCAAATTTCGTTGTCGCGTTAGCCCCCCTAAACTTTTACCTGCATCGAGCAAGTTTAGTGCCTTCCCCTTTGTGCCTCCTTTGTAACGAGGAGGTAACCATTAGTCATTTATTTCTATCCTGTCGCCGGTTCACGTCACTGAGGAAAAGATTCATACAACCACCTTTTCGAAATCTGGGTCTGGAGGTGTCAGAATCAGTTATTCTTTCTTTTGGCGCCTCTACCCTGGCTACAGCCACAGAGATGTTTTCTATGCCATTCAGGAATTCATCAGTCAGTCTAAAAGAGAATCTAGGTAAATTCTTCTTCTTTAAACATTTCATTACCAATAATTCGAACCTCAATTCACTAAAGTTAGTTAACTATAGCTTCTACGAGTAATACATTACAGAAAATACTGGCAAAAAAAATCACTTACTACTCGGCAAATCCCCGACATTGGGTGTGAGCCATGATGACGAGGAGAAGAAGAAGAGTCTACAACGGGCTATGTGCCACAGCATAGAGGCAACAACAACAACAACAACAACAACAACAACAACAACAACAACAACAACAACAACAACAACAACAACAACAACAACAACAACAACAACAACAACAACAACAACAACAACGACAACAACATCAACGGGCTCTGGAAAGGACGCTCTTTCCATCTTTCGCTGTGTCTGTGTTGCGTGTTCTGCGCAGGCCGGGATATTTTTATTTTCTTACTTTTGTTTTCGGTTAAGCGCATCCAGATTGTATTCTTGGTATATGCTTTTGTGTTTATGCATGTTTGCCAGCGGTGACCTCGGAGGGCAGCATATGTCAAATTAAAAGACTGAATGAACAATCTAGGTTTGTTCGTCTGATTTTTATCTACAAAATTTTTTGATGAGGAGAAGAAGTTTAGCTCACATTGCTACATTAAAGAACACTCGGGCAAGCACCGGTGCGAGTTGTGCGCGAACCTTGACAAGAACAAAATATATTTATATAGAAAAGGGATGAAATGAGTTAAGATAAGGGTTCTATATAATTGAAGTGGATATTAAGGTATGTCATGAATTAAAAGTGCAGTAAAGTACTTGGTATACCTTAGCATAAATATTACGTTTACTATAAAAGCACCGCAGTCATTCCACGCAAAACATCCCAGCCATTTTAGCGACCATCTTAAATGTATTCGAAAAAAAATCGTGCTGATTTATTGCATTGAAGATAGTGAATTGCTAGAATATTTCGGAGAGAAAAAAAGTCACGTGGGAACCTTTAGAATTGCCCACATTGTAGTCTGCGTGTTCTACGCAAGAGTTTACTCTAACCGTAGTGTTTCTTGTTTCAATACCAAATTTGGTTTACATATGCTGCCTCCTGTACCTAGTTCCTGCAGTTTCAGTTTCAGTGTTTAGGTTGACAACACTCTGTACTTGGGCTTGTATATGTTTGTGGAACGTCTATTAAAAATGGCAGTATGCAAACGTATCTGTACGTGCGAGTCACGTCAGTCTGTTATTACAATATCGACGAGTGCTTAGAACCCCTTCTGACATAACCAGCCTCTCTTACCAGATGGCTTTGGCCGGAATCGCTCCGCAGGATGCGTTTCTTTGACACAGGGTCGCCCCGTGCAGCCATGTACCGATGGCACACCACGTTCAAGGTTTACCTGCTGGATTTCAGTGCTTCCGAGTTCTCTCCAGAGCTTTGCAAGGCTCTTCTACTGCATTTTTAGGAGCTTGCTTTTTATGCTCGCGCATTGTCCGTCGGCGGCGTGTACACTTCTCCGCTCAAGGAGCCGGCTTTCCGGTGATTTCAAGAATGCTCACTAGATGGCGGCGCCGCTCAAGGCGACGCACACCCCTCTCGGCACGAGCGCTTCCTTTCTCTTCGCCAGGAACTCACGCAGTGCTAGAGATGGGCAAAGCGGCGCACCTGAGTGAGCGGTTCCGAACAGCTCCGATCACTTAAGTGAACCGGCTATATTGAATGGTTCACCGGTTCACGATCCCTGGAGGAAGATCGCTCGGCGTTTGATCCGAGAGCGCTTGTTGGCGTGGCGACAGCCGTTTCGAGGGGGGGGGGGAGAGGAGGCCTCACACGGCGTCTCTTCATGCTTCTTTTTTCGTTGTGCGCGCTCAGTCGCGACAAACCGGCGCCTGGGTTTCACGCCGCCGTTTGACATCGGCGACGCGCTCTAAGAGTTGAGCGCTCGTTTGTGACAAAATGTCTATAGCTGAATCACTTTTAGTCTGTTATTAAAAAAATCACGCTATATCCATGAAATGAATGATGATGAGTGGGCGAAGCTCGATCGTTTTCATCCATGGCAGAAAGGGAATGTGTGGTCTGGAACGCGCTTATACTTCATGGTCATCAGCGTCATCGTCATCGTTATCACGTGTAGTGGGTACATTGCCACTATACTAGAACGCGCTTATACTTCATCGTTATCACGTGTAGGGGGTACATTCCACTATACTGCATCATCGTCATCTTTATCACGTGGAGTGGGTACATTCCACTATACGTGGATATCTACCTACCTACCTACTACTACTACTACTACTACTACTACTACTACTACTACTACTACCACTACTACTACAACTAGAACTACAGAGGAGGGACAGACCCACACCCTTAGGAGCTTCGCCCCTAAAATGCTGGGACACTTTTCGTATAAGAGCTCGTGTTCTTGGGCTAAAATATTGCCTTTGGACACATAATGATACCCCTGACACATGGGCCAAATTAAACCACCTTGCAGGTGCTTTATTTGCTAGGGTGGATACTTGCTAGGGTGAAAGCTTGGACTTGGTGCGTTGCAAGACGCGAAAAGACAGTGCGAAATTGTAAGTTATATTTGGAAAAGTAGATGCGGGATCTCCTTAAACGAAAAGGAACTATCCGGAGAGCAGCACTTGCGTGTTTCGATCGCTGTCTTGTGTCGCTAGTTGTTTCAAATCAAGCACTTAATTTTGTCGCATGTCATTCCGAGTGGACGTCTTTCTGGGAGACGTCCCTTTACCCATTGAAACAAAGACATCGAAAAATATCTCTGCGGCCCACTCAAACGGATCTAAACTCAACGTGGTATCATGTCATGATAATGGGCCATCATGCACCAGGACGTAAAAAATGAAGCCCTGTTTCAGCACAGCATACTATTCGTTTTGTTGACGTGCTAATGATGCACGCTCACAAAAGCAGTGGAGTGGATTATAAGGGTGACATTTTTATGATTACCGCAAAATCCCGAGCAAGCACCCCCCCTCCCTTCTTCAGCAGATTACAAATATCCGTCCCCTTCTCCCCTCCCACCATTTTCACTGTTTCGTTCATTCTTGTTATTCGCCCGACAAGGGCAAATGGAAACAGTGAATGCATGCGTATTCAATAAAGCATTGCATTAGTAGCAGTAATGTGCGTTCTTTATTTTTAGCGGCTCTTCCACCACCGTACTGAATTTTAATCCATGACCGAGCAGGCCCCCCCCCCCTCCTTCCGAATCTTGTCGGATAACTTCGCTGTAGAGGGGGGGGGGGGGGTGTGCTTGCTCGGGATTTTACGGTACACTAATGAAAACCATCACGTAAACTACGTTCATCTGTTCGTGTTCGACGAGTTGCACCAGCTCACGATGAACTGCAACGCGCACCACACACAGCGAGCGAGAAGCGAGTCCGCCCACAGCGGCCAACGGAACGCGAAACGGAGCGGTTCAACGGTCAACCAACAACGCCTGGTGGCGTTGGTTGAACACAGCTCACGTCGCACTGAGCGAGAGAGAACCGACGCTCAGCGAGCGAAAGAGAACCGCCGCTTACTGAGCGAGAGAGAGCCACCGCTCAGTGAGCGAGAGAAAGTCACCGCTCAGTGAGCGAGAGAGAACCACGGCTCAGTTGGCTCAGTGAACCGCTCCGTCGGATCAGTGAGTCGTCTCCCGAAGAACCGCGGCTCACTTTTACTGAGCCGCGGATCACTCGTTCTTTTAAAAGAGCCGCTCAAAAGATCCGTCTCGCTCCTGAGCGACCCATCTCTAGTGGACACTCTTCTTTACTGCTCGGCCGCATGAACACCGCAGAAGCCAAGGCCGCAGCGCGGCGGGCTCGCAACGCGGCAGCAGATCGGGCTCGCCGCCCGAGCGCCGCATGTAATGCATATATAAAAACGTTGTCACGTCTATATATGATGGTAGGAGATGTGTACGGTGGATTCGCGGGTTATCCGATCATCTCCGAGGAAGCTCCTCTAACATCATTCACTTTGTGGATATGGCGGTGATTTTTTTAGGACCTGGAGGTCAACGTATTTTTATTAGCCTGTCTGTTTCGCAGGCGGCAGGACAGACACAGCAGGAAAAAGGGAGCGGAGCCATGCCCGACGTGTCTTACTCCGCGGTAGTGGCACATGCCAAGCAATTCGAGACCACCTCCAACCTGCTTGTCGAGCGCCACCGATTTCACTGTCGCATTCGGTTCCCAGGCGAGTCTATTCATGAGTACATGACATCGCTTACAGAGCTCGCCGCGATGTGCTCTTTTAAGTCGCAAGAAGAGACTTCTTTTAGATGGGTCTTCGCTTTCGTTGAATAAGGCAGCTCGCGAGTCAAATCGAGCACGCAGCACCGGAAATGAAGGAATTTTCCATTTTTCTGCAACCAGTATCTGCGCAGTCTTGCACGAAAGGCAGTTCATCGTTCAGTCACCTGATTCACGGCCGCGTGCTCTCACTTTCGGTCAATGCGATAAGACAGCTACGTATGGGAACCGCCCCCACATCTCGCGAGCGCTTTGCCATCGAATTTGCAGCAACACGCAAATTCTTCGCATTGCTTCAGATGTGGTTCTAAGCAGCATAGCGCTTCATGGCAACGCTCCCCAGCTAAAGGAAAAAAATGCTTGTTTTAGGGCCGTATCAGACATTTTGAAAACGTTTGCAACCAGAAGCGGCCGCAAGCACCTGTCCACGAAATTTCAGTGGATAGCTCGTAGCAGGATGAAACAGTAGAGGTTTTTGTGGTTAAACAGCCTCTTGCACCGTGGAATTCACATCAGGGTCATTCCAAGCGAAACGTCCCAGCCCGAAATTCGGCCGCTGGTGATTCTATTGAAAAACGTTGAGCTGGAAGGCAACTGTATGAGAGCTATTTTGGTAAAGTATTTTCGTTCAAAAAGATTCCGTGGTAACATGACCCCTCTTTGAATGTTTCGACATAAAGCAAAAAGTTAGGCGGGAATTAATTATTCGTATTTCACCTTGAAACTGGGAAGAACGACTAATTGTGTTTTAAAGCATTCTGCTGTCATTGATCATTCGCGTGGTGTCACAACTAAAACCATATTTTCATTTTCCGGCATAAATGTACCTAACAAAAATGCAAGAAAACATGCATATTCAAATAATTTTTGCAAAAATGACGGCATTGTTTCAGCCACGAAAATTTTTTATAATTTTTACCAGTCGACATAGTATCTCATAAAAATATTTCCAATCTATGTAAGCAAGCGTTTATTGAGAAACATGCTTGCAGAGTAGAAAAAAAATCACTTTTTTGGATATTCACTCGTAAACTAAGCCCAACGCGCGCTCGGTTTCAAGATTCCAATAACAGAAGCACGTGTTCCTTCCCAAGAAACTTCCGGTCACTTCAATTATCACTTCCTGACGCCGAAGCAGAAAGCGTGCTTTTTTAAGTAGTGCTAGAGGGAGGAAAAACTCCTTTTCCACTTTCAGAGAAAAAAAATGGTGCTTAAAGTTGAGGACTAACTCGAATAATGTTCTGTGTAGCCTAGAAGAAAAAATATATATGAAATATTTGACCAGTCACGGGGACAAAAGTTTGAAAATGAGCGGGCTACCCGCTAAGGCTTTCGAATTCAAATTCAAATTCGTCTTTATTTCCTTTGTCAAAAAGGAGGGGACGGGACTAAAAGCCGCACAAGCGGCTTGACAAGGGTCCCGACTCCCTGGTACAAGGCAGTGTAGTGAACATTGATAGATATAAATGTAATCGAAGACCTAAAATACTATAGATACTCAAAGTCGAGAATTATACAATAGTTAAAATAAGCAGTAGCTACACTTTAGCTAAGAAAAACAAGAATTCATTATTACACACTTCACTCAAACATGAAACTGAATGAATACATATGTGTGCACATTGCAAAAACAAGAAACACATCGCTTAACACATCAGAAACAAACGAAAACAGAGCGTAAATTCATTCCTGCGTGCTGTGTCATTCTGTGGGGATCTTGCCCTACAGTAACGCCTAATATTTTGATTAGATGCGACAAAAGGATCGAAGTCATCATTGAAAAGTAGATTGAATCGTTTAGGCACTGTGTAACTCAATGACTGCGTACAACCGTATGCCCTAGGGGTGGGTACAGCCCACCGTTCCTTGAATCTAGTATCCTTGATAGACCTATTTTTTCTCAGCTTTGCTAAAGTGAGAATGTAGTTTTCTTTATTTTGCAGAAAACACCGGTACATCAATGTTAACCTGTAATCAAATAAAGTAAATACAGGTATAATGTTGTATTTAGGAAAAACGTTCAACCGTAGAATAAAGGTAAGGTACATTTGCTGTGTAACGGATAGCTCTCTTTTGGAGCATATGCAACTTTTTTAGATTTGTGATACCAGTGGTACACCACACAACACTGCAATACTCCAAATCAGTAGCTACCAAAGAATTATACAGTCGAATTTTAACTTTAAGAGGAAGCATGCGTCGCACTCTTGCTATGACACAAACAGCGCTAGACATCGCTCCCCGCCAACGCTACTAGGCTGCGCCGGCGCACAAAACCGGAATCCGTCCAGGAACTGTGTTTGTAAACATCGAAAGGGTCTTATTCAATATGTGCTTCAACATCTTCTCTTGTGATGTAGAAATTTTTGTTGGAAATTTTGTTTAAAGCGAAAAAATAATTTTGGATGTCCGGAAACAATGTAGTTGGTAGGCGCTGGCAATTCGAAGCGTTTTTCGGAATTTTAGGTAAGTAATTACGACGGATTGTTGGTTATTTCGGTAGTTTATATTGTTTTGGACCTTATTAGATTATTTTCATTGGTTTTGAGCATTGCTAGCCTTGTTTTAGGCCTTTATTGACTCCTACCTCACCGTGCGACATGCGACAGTGGATGGACGACAAGCTGGCTACACAATTACACAATATGGCTACACAATTAAAACAAAAAGAACTTCTTGAACATTTACTACCACGAGGAGGACCACAATCTAACAGCAGAGTGGAACTTCTTTGCCCCTTCACATGGCAAAACCGCACGCGGCTGTGTCGGCGGCCCACCTAAACGTCTGGCAGCAACAGCAAGTCTGCAGAGGCCATATGGTGGTCAGATTGAGACATCACAGGATTTATTTATCTGGAACAAAAGGAATGTAAATGGCGTTACACTAATGTGTGTGTCACATTTCACAGTTCAAGAAAAGAGAACCCATTTCTCTCAGTGATACCTCATGGCGATGCTGTCGAAGGGACATCAACATTTCGTATCGGCGTTACACCATTCATCAACACATGAAAGTAAGAGGAGAGAGCAGGTGTTAATGACAAGGCAGCCTACTTCGACGTTTACGACTAAGGTGTCTCAAAGTGCGATCAGAGGATGACACGTCGAAACGCACAAGACATGAAAGATAAGAATTGCGTTTGTAAGTGCTGGTAGGCTAAACCTCAAAGCAAAGAACCATGTGATCCCGAAACACCAGAGAGCAAAGAACCATGTAATCAACGCATCCGTGTGGCATTCTCGTCTGCCTGACTTCCCCAAGTGCCAAGAAATGCTGTCATGAAGGGAAACAAGTTAGCTGGTTCCGATATGTACACAATGATACGATGTTACTTTGCTTGCAAAACCGACGCAGTCCTCATCCAAGCCCATAAAATCACCGTGAGTAAGCACACGTTCTACGCCGAAGAGACATCGGTACTCCTGTGGTGTTCCTATGGTGTCCTGTGGGAAATCATGTTGTGTCGGAATCTAACACCCTCATGGCCTCTGCAGACTTGCTGTTGCTGTCAGACGTTCAAGTGGGCAGCCGAGACAGACGCATGCGCTTTTGCCATGTGAAGTGGCAAAGAAGTTCCACTTTGCTGTTAGATCGTGGTCCTCCTCGGGGCCGAAAATGAAGTTCTTTTTGTTTTAATTCAGCAGACACTTAGAAACCTGGCTTGTCGTCCATCCACTGCCTCATGTCGCATGGTGACGCAGCAGTCAATGAACGCATAAAACAAAGCTAGCAATTCTCAAAACCAACTGAAAATAATCGAACAAAGCCTAAAACAATATAAACTGCAGAAATAACCAATAATCGATAGCAATAACTTATTTAAAATCGCGGAAAACGCTTCGGTTTTCCAGCGCCTACCTGTGAAAGTGGTTGTGGGCATAAAAAATAATTTTTTTCGGTTTAAACAAAATTTACAACAACGCGAATTTCCACATTACAAGAGAAGACGTTCGAGCATATATTGATTCCTCTGATATATTTTTATCGCTAAAGCCCTTAATGATTATTTACGAGTGAATATCCCAAAAAAGTAAATTTTTGTCAAGTTTTGCAAGCATGTTTCTCAATAAACGTTTCTTTACATAGATTGAAAATATTTTTAGCAGGTACTATGTCGACTGGTGAAAGATCTAAACAATTTTTGCGGCTGAAACAATGCCGCCATTTTTGCAAAAAATGTCTGAATTTGCGTTTTTTCTTGCATTTTTGCTAGGTACATTTATACCGTAAAATGAATATATGGTTTTACTTGTGACGTCACGTGAAAGAACATGACAGTAGAATGCTTTAAAACACAATTAGTTGTTATATCCCAGTTGGAAGGTAAAACACGAATAATTTATTCCCACCTAACTTTTCATTTGTGGCAGAAGATTCAAAGAGTGGTCACGTGACCACTGAATTTTTTTGAACGAAAATACTTTACCAAAATCAGTCTGACACAGTTATCCTTCCAGCTCAATTTTTTTCGATAGAATCACCGGTGGTCGAATTTTGGGCTGGGACGTTTAGCTTGGAATGGTCCATTAACGTTGAAGTCGGCCACGTCGCTTCTAATATGTTAGTCGATTATGGTTCTTCCGTTTCCATTCTTTCAGAAAAGGTGTTTGAACAACATTTCCCTGTTGTGCAGCTTCTACCCGTTCCTCGTGCAACGCTTCTGAATTATTTCAAAACACCAATTTTGCTTCGAGGCTTCGTCTTTTCTGAAGTATCTCTCGAGAATCTCAGCGCACAGTTTTTGTTTTATGGCGTCGAACAAGGCGCTTCTCTCGTTGGCCTGGATGGTATGAAGATTTTGAAGCTGCGCATTGAAGGGTCTGAGCTGCATTGTTTTCAAACCAGCATGGTACCGAATGCCGATGTAGCTCTGACATGTCCGATAGAGCCGTCCATGCAGCTGTCATCAGCACTTCAGCGAGTTTCACTCACTTTTCCCAATTTTGTTCACAGGGTTAAGACACGTGCGGGTTTTTTAGCCCGTATCATCAAAAATTCGCCACCTTCCTTTCATGCTACGACCAAGCGTGTCTTGCGAATCGCAGTGCTTGGAAAACTTCTACATCATTGCACGTATCGATGCTTCAGAGTGGGTGTCCCCTATTGTAGCCGTTCAGAAGAACGATGGTAGTATTAGGCTTTGTGTAGATGTACGCGAACCCGAACCAGGCCATCCTTCCGGACATCTTTCCACTGCCTGAGTTGGATGAGTTGCTTCATGCCTTGGTGGATGTCACGCACTATTCGAAACTCGGCTTAGCGTGTGCCTATCACCAAGTTCTCCTGGATCCTGAGAGTAGGGATTTGACAGCTCTTTTTACGCATGAAGGGCTGTACCGATTCAAAAGCGTTTGTTTTGGGCTAGCCTTAGCACCTGCAGCTTTCCAGAGTTTTTAAAGTCTTCGCCATTGTGCTGGTATGCTCTTTTACATCGACTATTTTATTGTTTCTGGTAAATCAGCTGAGGAGCCCCTAAATAATTTGGAGGCAGTGTTACAGTGCATCAAACACGCAGCTCTGAAGCTCAACAGTAAATGTGTGTTTGGAGTTCCGGACTTCCAATTCTTGGGCCAAAAGGGGAGGACAATGCCAAGGAAATGCCAAGGAAAGTGGACGCGAGTGTGGAAACCCCAGTGCCAATGTCGCTGAACTCCGTTCCTCTCTTGGGTTGGTGGAATACTACGCCAAACTTGTGCCACACTTGGCCGAGATGGGTAGAACCAAAGAGGGCTATCCTTAGAAAAGACCAAAGCTTCAGCTGGTCTGTTGACGTGGATAAGTTTCCGCGCGGCAAAGGCGATATTATTTTCAGATCTTGTCTTCCTCATGTTCAATCCTGCGTTTGCAATCATCATTTCGACAGATGCATCCGAATCTGGACCAGGAGCAGTCCTCCAGCAGCGCGCCGGTAACACGCTTCGTACTGTTCCTTTTTCATCACGCACGCTGTCTCCAGCTGAAATAAAGTACGCACTTGGCGAGAAGGAAGCACTTGCATGCATTTGGACATGTGAACATTGTCATGCATACTTATGGGGACGCAACTTCGCTCTGCGAACGGACCACCAGACACTCGTTTCGCTTCTGCCTTCGCAGGGCACAGGCCGACGCCCACTCAAAATCGCGCGTTATTGCACAAGGCTACTCCGTTACAGATTTACTATGGAAAACAAGAAAGGCTCGTCGAACAGAGCAGCCGATGCTCTTTCGCGGTTACCTGTGTATATAGCAGATAAAGCTGACTTTTGCGGAAGAAATTGCTTCCGTGGTTCAACGAACTTGCGTCACGAAAGAGCAGTTTGAACAAGCGGTTCTCGCTGACGTCACTATTCAAAAGGGGAAGGCGAACGTAAATGGGTCTTGGTGGTCCTCGCACAGGCCTGCAACCATATTTACGAATTGGAGAGGAAAGGTCAGTAGTGGGATAATTGTTGCGTGCAGAAAGGCTTGTAGTTCTTTCATCTCTCGTGGCTCAGCTTGTAGCAAGAACGCGTGAAACTCACCAAGGTATCAGACGCTCCAAAGCCAGTCTTAGGGAACAGTTTTGGTGGCCCCGCATGGACATTCACGTGGAAGAAGCAGTCCACATTTGTAGCATCTCTCAAGAAGCAGATATATCGGCAAAGACGTCGCCTGCCCCGTTGCAACCTGTCGAGATACCAGAGACGCCGTGGCCGAAATTTGCAATGGATATTGTTGGGTCCCCTGGAAATGGCGCCTCTAGATTGCAGATTTTTCTTGGCACTTGTAGACTACTTCTCAAAATAGCCATATGTACAGTTTTGCAGGGAAATTTGTGAAAGAACCATGACCGAGTTTCTGCTCAACGTATCTGCACGCGAAGGGATATCCTGACGAGATATCCTGACGAGATAGCTTGCCGATGATGCGCTCCAGTTCACCTCCGAGAAATTTATCAACTTCCTACAACAACGAGTGATTCATCTGTCGCATTCGCTGTTTATTACGCGCCGGAAAACGAACCGATCGAGCGGTTCAACCGCACATTCAAGACTTAACCTCCAACTGGCCTGTCTGAAAAAGCGTCCGCTGCGAGCTGCTGTACGAGATTACCTCGCCAGCATACAGGTGGACACCGCACGCCACAACAGGAGTGGCCCCTGCGGTACTACAACATGGAAGGCTGCAAAGAACAAAGCTTGACATCTTCGGCTTATCGCCCTGAGTCGTTCGCAAAGACGCCCCATCAGGAACTGGTCAGGCTGCGGAAACGTGTCAAGCACAGGCAAGAGTACACGAAAGCCTACACCGACAGGAGGCGAGCGGCAAAACCGACAACAGAGGCGGTAGGAGACATGACGCGGGTGAAGAAATCATCGGTTTCATCTGAGGGTGACATTTCTTTCTTGAAGCCAAGGCAAAGTAATCGAGCAACATGGTCGCATCTTTTCATTCTCGACGACGGTCAAACATGGAACGCGGCAAAGCTGTGCAAGGCGCCTGCTCGGTGCCCTGGCCACAGTGACCTTCAGCAACATTCTGCATGGCGCGAATCAGCGTTTCATCACGATCCGTTCGATGCGGCACTCCTCGCTGCATCATGGCCGAGGCAAGTGTTCCCGCAGCGCAACCTGTGCCTAGTGCAGACTACGATCCCGGTTGGCCACCGAGGTCAGCCGCCCAACTGTTTCCTGTTTCAAAAACTGTCTCACGCTGGCTTGTGGTGTCGTGCCCACCTGGCCGTCGCATTCAGCCGCACCGAAAGAGACGGCGACAAGACAGATATGGTTGTGAAATGTGACTCTATAAATATTCCTTAGTATGTGTGCCTATTACCTCATGTATTCTTTATTATTTTTGTATGTGTATAGATAATGTGGACTGTATATAATGATGTGTATTTCTTGCTCTGTATTTTTATTTCTACGTATAAACTGTGCGCGATTAACCCCTACTAACGTACTAACATTTTCACAAAAAAAAAAGTGAGGGACGGAAAATGTTGTATCCTGAACATAGTTCCCGCTCTTTCGGTTTCAGTTTTTAGGTTGGCAATGCTGTTTCCTTGTGCTTGTACATATTTGCGAGATGTCTATTAAAGTAAAAGGATGTTAAACGCTACCCGTGAGTGCGAGTCACGCCACTCCTTCCCTACAGTTGAATCGCTCTAGTTGGCGCCAGCCATCGCCTACTTCGCGGCTGTGGCGCTCTCACAGCTCCACCTACTCATATGTTGTTGAACAGCTGTCTATAGAAACTATCCCTGCTCCGTCGGCATTATTTGGCTGCCATCGAGTGTACATTTTGGAGGCACATGTTGGGGCCTATTGCACCATAAACGCGTGGATAACGTCGTACACTGTCATGCTTTGAGAAATAGAGAAAGCAAGCCTAACACGCAGTCCCCGGGTGAGAACTCTTTTGCTGTATCCGTGTTTTTCAAAGTGAACGCCGTCTCGCTCGCCGAGAAAAACCCACGAGTTCCTTTGTTCCGTTTCGTGAGGTTGTCATCACCCCAGATTTGTCTGCTTGCTCTTATTGGCATATCGTTCGTGAATCAATACCCCTTTCTTTATCAGAGGAGAATTGATGCACTCGCTTAGCCTAACTGTATTGCGCGCTTCGCTAGCCTGGCGTCAGCCAGGCTAGCGAAGCGGAGGAACGTTTCTCTGTAAAAAAAAGGCAGTAAAGTTGTCGCATTTTACGACGAACATTGGGGGAATCACCCTTTCTCCCTTGATGGATCGACGGTCAGTCAATTTTTTCAGAGTGTACTTTCTATTGCACTTTTGACTTCCTCTTCTGAGATTGGTTGCTCCAACATTTCTAACGTGTTATTGTCTAGTTTTGGCATGAGCGTTAAGAAATCTTTTTGAAAACGGTCGACGTCAACTGAGTAGCGGCGAATAAACCACTGAAGTGCTCAAAGAAAGCGCACTCGATATATTATGCGGTCTTGGTGACCTTACCACAGTGTTCAGTTTCCGTTATCCGATTTCGTCGCGCGAGCTGCTTTTCTGAGCCCAACGCCCTTTTTAACGGTGCTACTCCGATTGCGAGTCTCACCTGTAGCCCGCTCTATAGCACCTCGATAGTTTTCGATATCGAACTGTTCTCTTTTGCGCTTCAATACGCGAATATCGTCCATAAACACGCCAGACAGCCTACTTTTTTCGCTGATCAATTTTGCCAAGCTTCTGCGCATCTGTTTTTTGTTCTGCTGCCTTTTGTCTGCTTATAGGGTCCGTGCATACGTTAGGAGCCGCCCCAGTCGCGTGCTACCTCCAGCGCGAAAGCGGCCACGGCAGCAGGTTTGATAGGATACAGGAGCAGACGACGCAAGCGGCGGCAACCCACTGCTCCGTGCTTTGGTACTTCGCTTGAGGCGTTTTCTTTCCCCTTTGCTTTTAAAAGACGGTAAATTGTTAGCAGCCGTGACAGAACCGTACTGTGAGCGCGTGTGCTTTTTTGTGGCCAGACTTCGTGCACCCTCAAGCGAATGCGGCCACATCAAATTCTTTGCGAAAACGACAACGGAGGCGACAAGCCCGTTGAGCGAAACTGCACACGTGTAGCGCGGGCCGCTTCGCTCACTGAAGTGTCAAAACTTATCGCCTTCGGGCTAACGCGGCGGCAAGCTCGGCGGCAGCTTGAAACAGACAGCAGCGACTGTACTGTCACGGCCGCTGGAGGGGTGCGATCGCGGAGCGATGCCTTATGCCTTATGCTATGCTATTCTTATCGTCCAACACTCGCGGCTGGCTGATTGCGTTGATAACGCGGATGGACCGTCGCTCTGACTACTGGCCAAGCGCGAAGAGCACGAAAAGCATTGGCATCGAAAAAAGGCGTCATTCCGCGATTGCTCCTCTGTGAGAGCGGCTGAGAACATCGTTCTAAATCTGCACTTATTGCCACTAGAGGCGCCTGCATGACTTACGTCTGCACGGAGCCTCTAGCATTCGGACGCACTAATGCTTTTATTTTCGCTACCTGCTTGATGTTTTCCTATTGTTCTCTACACGCATGATTACCCGAAGCGTCCATGCCTTCAAATTGCTTAATTACCTCCGACATCAATTTTTCATCGCTCAGTAACTGCGAATTCAATTTCCATAGTTTCCACTCGAAGCCCCTTTTTCAGTCTTTCGTGCTTGGTAAAAGAAAGCTGACCAAGCAGTGATCACTAAATGAAGGCGCGCTAATATGGTATTCCTTGCAAATAGGGACGAAATCGCGGTTCCCATTCCCCCCTGCCTAGTCGAGTTGGGACTGGTGGCCTGAAAGTGGGTGTATTGTGTAGTTCTCCCACCACCGAAAAATTCAGCCTAGTCCTCCAAGCCATGGTCACTTATTATATCGCTTAGGACAATGGTGCTGCGTCCTCGTACTGTCGAGCACTAGTTTTCTCCGCGCCTGAAAGAAGACAGTTGACATCACCAATAATAAAAAGTAGTCTGCTACACCACGTGTAATGCTTTAGCTGTGCTTAAAAATTCGTGTCTTTCATCAGCAGTCGGTTCGTACAAACAAACTACACGCAACTCCAAAATCGAATACAAAATGTCACATACAATGAGCTGAGCCGACGGACATGACGTTAGGGCTTCTATTTTAGAGTCCAGACTTTGTCGGACGAACAACACACAGCCGGAAGTTTTTACGGCATAGCTAACTATAGAACAGTAACGCCACGAAAATTCGTAATGCCCCCCAGTTTCCACATCGTCATCGACTTTAGTCTCCTGCACTGCCAAAATGTCAAGGTGCAGCTCGCTTACTAGTCGGTACAGTTGACGCTGCTCTCTTCTTGAGGCAAGAGCACGTATATTTAAAGTTGCCACACGGATAGAACTTTATAATTGCACCATTGTAAAGATGAGAAAATCCCAGGGGCATGGCGCTTACCGTGCAGCTGCACTTCCTTCCCGAATGCCTTGCACCAGGAGAGAACGCCGCAGGCGAGTCGTTATCGTGGGTGGCCCGTCTCTCGCGGCCGCCCTGGGCCCCTTCTAATTTTCCTCAGCGTCATGGGGAGGCTTCTCCGTTGCACTGACACTGTTGCTGTCTATCCCAGTCAACGATTATGGCTCGATGAGGGTCTCAACGGCTCCAGCGGTAATGGTTCCTTCTCTCTAGTCTTTGCGTGGAATTTCGAATTTTGGGCTTACCTGGTGCTTCAAACGAGAGCTTGACCACGCGTCTTGGGCAGCCGAATTTGGGCTCGCTCCTGCTGTTCCCTCTCTGAGTCTGCCTCTTCCATGCGGTGCTCCAGTACGTCGTTTGCCTGCCCTGGTCCGGCCACGCTTGCGTATCTTTTTGAGCAATCCGCATCTTCGTGGCCGAAGCGGCGAGAACGTTTGCAGCGGTGCATTCAACAGTATCGACGTATGTGCCCGGTACTCTTTCAGCGCAGGCCGAATGGATCAATGCCTGGAACAACAACGAGAGTCAACTCTCTAGCAATCTTCAGCTGATGCGGAATGTCATCGACTTTGACGTCGGGATGCAACTTCAGCCCCACAGACCGTGTCGTCAAGCCCGTTTCGGTGACGCCTTGCGCTCTCCACTTCTCCCGCGTCACCTATAAAGCTTTCCCGTAGGGAGTCAAGGCTGCAGGCACGTTTACATCGGTCACGCTGTGCAGCGACCAATGTAGCTTCCAGGGAACGTTGTGGTTATTTGGGTCGATGAGCAAACCTGGGCGCTCCTTCACGTTTACTTCGGTAGTAGAGAGCAATTTCTGAGCACCGTCAGCATTCGTCACTGTTACAGCATGGTTCATTTGATGCGCCTCCAGCGCCAGTACGTCGGCGAGCGCAACAAGTTTGACCAAAGTGTCCCGGTAATCTTTGACACGGTGGAGCTGGGCTCTTAGATTACCGTGGATGAAAACCGTGTGCGCAACTATGCATCCGGATTGGGCAGAATCACATAATAACTTTCAGAACTAGGCAAAAACACCTGTTACCGCGGCTTGCTCGGGCCGCTGAGACCACTCCGTTGGAGCCAAGAATCCCACAACCGTGTCGTTCGAAAGCCGGAAGTGGAGTCCCCACTGACTGGGCGACAAGCGGAGGCTTGCCGTATGTGAATATATCCCAGCGGCACGTCATTGCTTGAAACTTCCGTGGAATAAAATATTGTATGGATATCATGTAGTGGAAGGGGTCTGCTTAGTGCATGTAATATTGCGTGGGAAAATCCTAGAATCGCACCAGGAGTCAAAACATGTGAATGTATTGAGTGGCTCGTTTAAAGCTGCCCATTCATTACAACGTGAGGAGATGCGCAAGTGCACTTGAAACCCAACGGACGAGTAACGGATACTTCGCCAATTAGTAAAAGGAAGAACTATGGCGTAGTGGGCACTTACCCAACAAACCACCAACCTCCCGAAAATGTCCCAAAAAAGTTTTGGTGGGACATATACTACTTCCCAGAAAAAACCCCACAGGGCCAAAAAACGTCCCGAGTACGCTTTAGCAACCAGCAATTTCCAACTTTGGTTTCATCCCAGAGACCTCCAAATAAGGGTTTCTCATTAATATCTCGGCTGCTATTCATAATGACGAAGCGGTTTTTTGTGTATAGCATCTAGACATCTAAATGCACATGTCAGCCAAATTTCATGCACCTACATCCAGTGGTGTAGCCAGGGGCGGGTTGCAAATCAGCGAATAGACCAATTAGCCTCATCCAGCCGCTGGCTGCACCCCTGGGTTTACGTGTAATAAATATGGCTCGCATGTGAATTTACGCATTCAAATGGACCACTTAAAATGTGCATGTTTGTGAAATGGTGCAAAGTAAACAGGATTTACTTTGCGAATTGATCACACTCATTGAGAAAACACATTTTAATAAAATTCCCAGTTGCTTCACTCTTGGAATAAACAAATGAATAATGAATAAATGAATGAATAATGGATAAATAACTGAATATAATGGTCAATGAATCGCTGTACACCTTGTACATGGTGAGCTGATGTTGTAGAGCTAACCTTGCCCCGGTTTCGGAACCTCAGCTGGAAGAAAGCAGAACCAGAGAACACAAACTTGAGAGAGCTAGAGTATTGTTAACACTTTGTGTACCCTTCTGCGTGCTCCCTGCCCTCGAAACTCATGTGCCGCATGCCACATACAAAACGAATGTACAAGAGAATGAGTAATCTGATGTAAAGTAACTGCAGCCTAAGCACAGTTCTTTTTAGAACACCGTTGTAAAACGTGACATCAAATGTCTCACTTCCTTTTAATCGTATACCACAGCCTAACGTCAATAGAGAGACACAAGAAAATCACGATAGTCGTTGCAAATGCAGCGACTGGAGAGTTTTTCTGGCCTCTTTCCATTTCGTTCTTCTGAGTGCGCTGCTTGAGTAGCACGGTATGATGGTCGTTCCGACTAATTATTAAGAGGCATAACAATACGAGACAAGAACGTACGTTATAAATGTTAGACTCTAGCGGTTTGCATTATTTTTGTGTCATTTCACGAAATCAATATGGGTCATTGCTGTTGTTGCACAGGTTTGTTCGTATATCATACACAATGTCATCGACATAGCGCATATTTCGTAGGAGCATACATGTAGAGTCAGCTTCTGAAAATGGGTCAATTTTCGACCACGGTGGTAATCTGGGCACGTTGGTAGTCCGTTTCTTTGAACGGTAAAAGCACACTTGAGACTATCACACGTACAACGAAGGAACACACACGCACATACATACAGTGCTACTTTCCACAGTTTATTTTGTAGACTCATGACTGCTTATATAGCAAGATATAAGCTCGTGTCTGTTGCGCAGAAGTAACAAAACATTACTACGCAATATAATGGACACCAAGAAAATCAAATTCATTTTTTTTTGTCAGCGCGAAAGACGGCATGCTATTGCACTTGTCACCCATCTTTTCCGTCTACCCCGCTTCTATAATCCCGCGTGTAAGCTGATTCCTATTTCTTCCCACAATTCTGAACGTGTTGAACAAAGGAAGGCAAGCGCACTTCTTCCAATGCATTGCTAGGAAACCACCTGCCACGTTTCTAGCATCGTAATGGTCATTCAGGCAGCGACCGGTTTGTCCGCCGCAGCTGCGACTAGCTGAGACCACAAGAGAGCGGCAGACAACACGCTCGCTGACTGAGTGACCGGCAGCGTGAACACCATTACAATATTAGAAACGTGGCAGGTGGATTCCTAGCAATGCATTGTAAGAAGTTCGGTTGCCTTCCTTTGTTCAACACTTGCATAATTGTGGCGAGAATTAGGAATCAGCTTACACGCGAGATTATATGAGCAAGGGAGATTGAAAAGATGGGTGGCAAGGGCATTAGCATGCCGTCTATCGCGCTGACAGAAAATGAATTTGATTTTCTTGGTGTCCCTGATGTTGCCTAGTCATATTTTCTTACTTCTGCGCTGCAGATGTGCTCATGCTTTGTTAAATAAGTAGTTTAAGTATCACCATAAGCGAGGGCAGGGTTCCCCTTCAGTGGGTGGGTGGGGGGGGGGGGGGGCTAAGGTTCGTCGCAGCGCCCCCCCTCCCTATTAAGTCAATGTACGGGGCAGACTTTAAGCACCCCCCCTCCCTCCTCTTAGTTGACTAAAGGGGGGAAGCCTTCCCTGCCCAACCCCGTGCACACCTTTATGGGGATCACAAAATGAACTGTTGAAAGTGGCACTATGTGTTTGCGTGTGTATTCCTTGGTTGTGTGATCGAATCCAGTGCGCTTTTACCGCTCATAAAAATTGTTTTTCGGGTTAGGCAGCCCATATATACCTTTCTCTAAGCGCATGAACAAGTATAATAAATTTATTACATGAATAGTTAAACTTTCCGTGCAAATGCACTGGGCCAAACTCACCACGCTGCGACAGTTTGGTTGGCTGAAGAATTGCCTTAATTTAATGGGCCCATAATCCACTCCGAGTTCAAAGCAGAGAGTGATGTTTTTCTCGCTTTCACTGCGCTTCGTATAGGCGCTATCTCTTCCTCGCGAGTTATTTCCTTATAAAACACGTGGACAATATCAGCACTAAACCTTGAGCCTAACACTTATTTTGTGCTGTTCGACTACATGCTGCTTTCTCCACTTGCGTAGCCAAGAACACACAAAACGAAGCGAAATCAGTTGATCGCACACGATGGCAATGCAAGACAAGGCAGATCGGGCGTGCAACTGGATGGCAAAGCAAAGTTGGGGAATTCACTACCCTCATATATGGAACAATCGAGAGGTTATTTCTTCGTGGTGTCATGCAAGTGAGCAGCCTGAGGACATCATGAATGGTGCATAAAAGGCGGAAAACGCCGAATAATTCGCTGGGATATGTAACTTCAGAGGTTTTTTAGAGGCCCTAATTCTATTACTCTTCACTTACACACAATCTGCCCTTCAATCAAAACAGCTTTGGTAGCTTCTAGTTCCATCAACGTTTACCTCTAGCCACTTGAAGCAACATAATCATTCCTGCCTGCTCTCTTGAGCTGTTGCTGCTACGGCAGCGTTGCATAATGAAAATGCAGGCAGTGAATGCATACATGCTGCAACAAACATGTATTGGAAATGCAAGCGGGGAACTGCTGCGCCACTTGGAATAGTAAAAAAGTTTTTTATTGCCTATCGGTTGATAATTAGAAGTGCGTGATGCGTGACTTGACACATTTAAAAGGAAAATAACGGTAAGCACAAGCACCATCTGTCACTGTCACTTTAGTGTGCTGGCACTGTCTGTCACTCTTGTTCGCTTGCGCGTGTATGCTACAAATGAAGCGTCGTACACCGCTCACTGTACGTAAGCGCTACTACCTGTGGCTGCGGCTATACACATTGCACACGGTAACCCTCACTGAGCAAAAAATTGGGTAGATATGCACGCGCTGCTCGATAAACAAAGCTCGAGATCACCGCCGCAGATGCAGTTCACCTCGTGGCAGAGCACGTAGTTTACGAATTATCAGTCTGCTGCGAGCGCACTGTGCCAACTCGGCGTGAAGCGATGAGCGTAGTGGATGAGCATAATATGAGAAAAAGGAATGATCAAGCGGAACAACTCTCATGCGCTATGCGATTTTTGGTAAAATGTGAGGGGGGGGATCCTTCCCGTATCTTTAGTCAGAGCACAAAGTCGGCATTAACGCTGATACTGGCACATACGGGTGAGCACCAACCAAGATATGAAGGCTATCATTCGACTTTTTCTCATTTACATTTAGTGTATATAATAATATTTTAAAAGCTTTCTCGCATGCAAAGACTAAACGAGATGCGAGAATCTAATTAGCACGTGTGAAAAAGATGTACAGTTTCGGAACAGAGCTCAAGGCAAGACTAAATTTCTTTCTATTGCTACGGTCTAAAACAGGCGAATTATGTCACGAATCATCTCGAACGGGTTCTTAGGTTTTCGTCGCGCCCGCGTTTTCTTGCGACTTATCCTAGTGGAAAGGAAACAAAGACGGCAGCCGTGAACTCGGAACTTTGCGCTCGCAGGCATTATTGAACTTACACCACTTTCACGCACAACACAAATATCCGATTGCAACGTCGTCGGATCGAGATGGTCGTACATACCTTTTGCAACGATGCAAACCCACAGAAATCCTGTAATCTTGACGACGCACTACCGCACGAATCCACAGAGCATGCAATGGAGCACATAAACCCAATGAAAAACCACGGCTGCACAACGGATGATGAAGGCAGTGCTGCAATGTTCCCAAAGGCGGCAGACAAGACCGAGCGCGTCACAAAGCGCGCATGCGCGAAGCCCAACAGCAAGTGCGCATGCGTGGCTTTTCTTTTCATTTTTTCCCGCAAGTATTTTGCTCCCACAAGGGCATTTCGGGGATCAGTGTGGGCTGTCTTGTTTTCATGTCGTTTTTATGAAAATAGTTCGTCCCGCAATGACTTTCTGCAGCTCTTTTTGGTGCTTAGTAACTTTTTAGTTGTTTGTTTATATCCAGAAAAAACGTTTTGCCAAATTTTCAGGAACATAAATTTGGGAGCTCCACATTCGGGTAATTTCGGGAGATCCAAGGGAGATGGTGTGGTTTGTTGGGTAGCAACTGTGCATCCAGTAGACACTCGAGGATAGTTTGAAACGGCCACTCTTACGCGCACAAACACTTATTTCCTTGCAGCATGCTTTAAGTAAATGCGCACTAGGCCCGATCACGCTATCGCGTTCTACTCGACGGCAAAGCTCCAGCGTCTTGCAACTTTTTTATTACCCTAATATCAGTCGTCCTCACCCTTACTTCGCTTAACCTTGTGCTAGCTAAACTATACTATGCAAGGCGAGGCTATGATTGGCCCTCTCTTCTCTTCCTTGTCTTCTTCTTCAACCTCACAACACTCCCCTCACCCTCACCTTCCTTTCCCACCTGCTTGCTATGCTATATTATGTGCAGGGCCGGGCAGAGATACTCGAAAAAGTATTCCGGAATGCAGATATCGAAATACATTGGTTGGAAGCCTAAAATACAGATACTGATATAATATGTCTTTGACGTAGCGGGATATTTGGGAGGTGCTTTTGCAAAAAGGCGAAAAAAAGTGTTCCGGAATACAGATACAGCAATACAGATACTGAAATACTTTTTTTATTTAGGGGGTGTTCATACCCCGCAAACACATTTATTAGGTACAGTATATTATTGTAAATGTTGCAGCGCATTGAAACTCGTAATTTATTTATTTATCACAGAACTGCACTTCCGGGGCCAATGAGGTACTGCTCAAATTCTGATGCACCGGTTGGACGTACCTTTGGAAATTCCAGTTCAATGGAAAGTATGACAACTGTAGAGACACAACTATACCAACGGAGATAAAAATACACGTTTGTTACCGTGACATGTACTTTGAAGATTGACGTCGATGTCCGCGAACGAGAAATTACCTTTCCACAAAGTTTGCATTCTGCTTTCAGCACCGAAGCATTGGATCCGTCCTCTAAGGGTTCAAAGAATGTGCCATGCAGAATGGATCATGCTGCACGGCCATTAGCCTTCGCCTTTGCTGGGTCTTGTGACGTGTGCTTTGGTGCTGCCTTGCTCGTCGTCACCGTTCCCAAAACTGCAGCTCGCGCGACTCGTGTAGCGACTCGAAGGCTAAACCGTCCTACTGTACAACGAGACGATAGCAGAGACTGCTCGGTCAAGTGTGGTCAGACGAGGACTGTCTCGCCCGCAGAGAGCGCTAACATTTCATTGTGGCCGGTGCGGCGATGACAGGACATCAAACCCTAATCACGTGAAATTGCGCCGTGCCCGGCGGCCACACGCACGGACATTTACACACGACCTAGTGGCGGAGGGCCTCCGAGCATTAGAACGAATAGTTCCCTGCAAAGTGAGTTGCCCCCCCGTCCATCCACCTGTCCGTCCTTCCGTCTGTCTGTCTGTCTGTCTGTCTGTCTGTCTGTCTGTCTGTCTGTATGTCCGTCCGTAGCTCACGCTACGTATATCCTGACATAGCCGAGCTAAGCCGCTGCAAATTTTTTTGTTCCGATTTATTTTTGTTTGTGGCGTTTTTATATATACATACGTATACAGATCTGAGACATGACGGCGATGGCGAAAATCCGCCGAGAGTGTCCATATAATTGCTATCTCAATAAAACATTCGCAAAGCAAAAATAAAATGAATAGCACAAAGTAAATTTTCTCGTGGGCAGGATTTGAACCTTATCGCAAGCTCTGCAAAAACGAAGGCCTTCTTCACTGGCCTTAGAAACCTTTTTTTCCATTTAGTGCTGGCGAAAAACTATATGCCGGCTTTTATTTCGCACTCTCCATGGCATGTGCTGTCAAATGTCACAAAGGCTATTAAGCAGGCGTTTCATAAAACCTATTCATGAATTTGAAGTTTTCAAGATAAACATGACGGAAGCCAGAGCCTCTCTGCGTCTGTTGTGTCCGAGTACTTGTCTTGCGTTGTAGACGAGATATTTTTGATTGATTTCATTTCAAAAAAAACCCCCCAAAGGCCCTCATGACGAGGGTATTACATGGGGGGGGGGGGGGGGGCAGATATCAGTTACATGTTATATATACATTTCAAAAGTTGGAAAACAAAAGTGCAAAGTAAATGGAGTGATACATTATACAAAAAATCATTTACAATCACAAACAACATGAAACAGCAACCGGATTCACCAGAAAATCACCTCAGGTGACAAGGAAAAGAAAATTAACATAGTAAGATTAAGTAGAAAGTTGTGCATGAATAAGATCTTGAAATTTGCTAATATTGTGTTCCGTGGCAATGTCTGATGGTAATGCGTTCCATTCGGTTATTGTGCGTGGCAAAAATGAATGAGCATAATGAGAAGACTGGCTGTTTATTCGTTTGACTTTATATGTATGATCACGACGTGGGAAGATAGCTAGCGGTGACTGAAGGAATGCATCGTGAAGAGAGTGATGATGATAAAGTTTATGGAAGAGTGATAACCGGGAAATTTTACGGCGAAGTGCAAGGTTCTCCAACTCCGCTTTCTTCTTTAACGAGGTGACGCTACTGTAATGTGAATAATCAGAAAAAATGAATCGCACAGCACGGTTCTGCAGGGCTTCTATGTTATTGATGATATATGCTTGTTCAGGGTCCCAGATGGCAGATGCGTATTCTAATTTTGGACGGAGTAACGTTATGTATGCTAGTTTTTTAACATGCATTGGGGCTTCTTTTAAATTATGTTTGAGGAGTCGAAGGGTGCGGTTAGCAGAGGCGAGGGTAATATTAATGTGGTTGATCCATGATAAGTTAGACTGGAGATTGATGCCAAGGTATTTGTAAGTGGTGTCGAGTTCAACAGTGCTGTTATCAAGGGAGTAGGTGGTCGGTATGCGTTGCTTATTAGTAAATGACATGACCTTAGTTTTAGAAATATTTAATGGCATTAACCAGTCTGTACACCATGTCCTTATTGCGTCTAAATCAGTCTGTAATAACTGACTATCTGTGTTACATGTTACACGTCGGTAAAGCACACAGTCATCGGCAAATAATCTGATTTGTGACGTCACGGAAAGGGGTAAATCATTAATATATATTAGAAAAAGTAAAGGTCCAAGCACGCTGCCCTGAGGTACGCCAGAGGATACATAAGCGAAACATGAGTCACAATTGTTAATAGATGTAAACTGAATTCGCGAAGAGAGAAAATCGGTGATCCATGCGATTATTTTAGGGTGAATGTTAAGTCGGGAAAGTTTGAGCAACAACCTCTGATGTGGAACGCGATCAAATGCCTTCGAAAAATCTAAAAGTATGGCGTCAACTTGAAAACCAGCGTCTATCAGTGCGTGAACATCGTTAATAAAGCCGGCGAGTTCGGTGTCGCATGAGTAGCCCTTGTGAAAACCGTGCTGGTGCTTAAAAATTATGCTATGATCTTCTAGGTAGGTGATGACTTCAGTATGTACGATGTGCTCGAGTAATTTACAGATTGTGCTGGTTAATGAAATAGGACGATAATTAAGGGGAGAAGCTCGATCACCTGATTTGAAGATGGGTATAATTTTGGCTATGCGCCAGTCATCGGGGATGCGACCGGGATTGGGAAAATAAGGCGATTAAGATCGAGCAAATACTATGCGATGTGTTTCTTAAAATTTTGTTATTGAAACCTAAATGATCGGAACTGGATGACGTTTTCAGTTTCGTTAGAAGAGATAAAACACCGGGCTCACTGACGACAACCTCGTGCATAGCGATCCCCATTAAACCCATTAACGTAGGAAGTGAGTTTACGTTTTCGCGAGTAAAGACAGTTACAAACGCGTCATTAAGAATTTGAGCGCATTGTGAATCAGGGATGGGATCACCATTAGGATCCGTCAGACTAATGTCAGCACGAGTTACCGGGTTCACGACTCGCCAGAATCGACGAGGATTATTTTTTAACAAGGATGATAAGTCGTGAGAAAAAAAACTGCGACGAGTGGATTTAAGCAGTGCTTGATATTCCTTTTCGCGGGTCATGTATTTCGCATATGTACTCGCTAGACCATTCAGTTTGGCCCGCCGGTATAGTTTTTTCTTTTTTGTTATTAAGTCGCCGAAGTTGGTTGGTAAACCAGGGAGAGCTATTTTTGCAGGTAATATATAACAAGGGAATGAACATGTCGATGAGATGAGTGAGGGTGGATTTAAAGAGGTTCCAGTTCTGTTCAATGGAGCGCTTGTGAAAATCGTGCAAAAAGTGATCTGAAAACTTTGTTAATTGGGTGTTCATTTCATCAAAATTGGCTTTGGCGTAACACCTTATTTTCTTTTTTGTGGTTGTTCTTTTGCTAGCGGAAAATTTCAGGCATCCGGTAATAACGTCATGGTCAGCAATGCCTTGTTCATGAGTTATGTCGGAAAAAACGTCTGGATTGCTGGTTAATATTAGGTCTAGGATATTGGCAGAAGTTTCCGTGGATCGTGTTGGTTGATCGATTAGCTGAGTTAATGAAAAGTCAAGGCAAGTGCTGAGAAAGGAATTTGCGGCTGCATCCGCGGCTGACACGGAGAGCGTTGACCAATCAATGTTTGGAAAGTTGAAGTCTCCAAATATAACAATAACCGAATTCGGGAAAAGCGCGCACACTTCGCTTAGCACTCTACGGTATTCAATCAGTAAATACACCAGACATGTCAGGAGGACGGTAAAAAACGCCAATAATCACGCGAAAAGCAGCACTTTTCATTGAGATCCAAACACATTCTAGAAAAGAATTGATAATGATTGGTGCAGCTATGAATTCTTCCTTTATCGCGATGAGCACGCCGCCCCCTTTTCGCTGCTGTCTATCACAGCGAAAAAATTTCAACGAAGATACACCCGTGAAGATATTGCTATCGTGAATAGTGTCGTTGAGCCACGTCTCGGTAAGTAATACTATTGAAGCCTGACGTGAATCGATGAGCGACGAGAGTGCAATACCATTTGCGACAACACTTCTGGAATTGGTGTATAGAAAAGGACATTTATTGTTGGCATTGCAATGAGCTTGTACTGGCAAGCTGGCAGATGATGCGAAGTTTGATACAGAAGAAGGTCATTCATCTCTGGACCGGGAAAGAAGGACAGACCGGCTTTCGTTTGCATTCCACACTTAAACATCGTTGTTTAAAAAGAGCTTGTCAAAAACAAGCCGCACTTGGTCCCCCCTCTTTCTTCACAGTTCGCGAAAAATGAAGAAGCTTCCGTCGCTTTTCCCGAACGGCTTCTGAGTAATCTCGTGATATGCTTAAAGTGGTGCCTCTCAACTTATAGCCGTGGCTCAAATCAAGTTCGACTACCTTTTCATTGAAGAATTTAGCTATAATAGGCCGCTTCTTTTCAGATGAAAAGCGGCCGACACGATGCGCTCTCGAAACTGACGTCACAGTTATCCCAAGTTTTTCCTTACAAAAATCATTCACGAGCCGTTCAGCGTCCTCCCAGGTTTCAGACTTTTTGAATCTGTTATGCCATAAAATAGGACATTGCTCCGCCGAGAACAATTCTCAAGGTCATCAATTTTTTCTTGAAACTCTGCTAGACTTCTGTCACTATTGACGATGGGCTGAGTGGATTTGCCAGTTGCTATTTTCTGCTCTAAATCAACGACACGCCCTGTCAGTTTATCCAAATCGGCTCTTAAGTCTGCGTGCAATTGAAGCACTTTGTTTACAGATTCCTGGAGTATAGCGTTACTAGATTCAATACGCAAGATGGTGCCAGCCACAAGGTCCAGCTTTTCCTCTTGGGCCTTCGTCATAGGCCTCGGATTAGGTTCGACGTCACCTCCCAGAACGAGCAGGCACCATAGATACAATACACAAGCGCGAACACTTTTAAAAACAAAAGGTGGCCATGACACCACTAACAGGCAGACATCGTCATCTCTACAGGAACATGCGTCATAGTAGCTAACCTGTACAAACATCAGTGGAGTGCGCCGTAGTGCAGGCGTCGTGCCATGGCCCAAGGTAGCGTCGAAGTGCGCGCAATTTTGCACGTCCCGTCCAACCACTGCAGTCCCACGTTGCCAGAGGGGAAATACCTTGGCATCCAGATTTGGCAGGTGATCCAAGACGGGCGAGGTGGGTGAACACGGCACTGATAAGCCGCAGCGGGTTGCCGAAGCGACACCGAACCAAGGGAAGCGCCCACCGTTACAGCATTCACGCAAACACCGTGTCTGGATCAGCCAAGCGGCAGATATGGGCCACACATGCCACAGGAAAGCATTAAAGTGAAATACCAGCATGCCCAGCGATACTCCTGAGTCCTTTACGTTTTAACAACGAAGCTGTGAGTGGCACACCTTGATTTTCTCGCGTCGACCTGCGTCAGTCCACAAACGAAAATCCCAGCAGACCTTCTCTGAACGAGCGATGCCTTTCATAATGATGCCATCATGTGATTTCACCATAACGACACAGATGGCGAATCAGTGTCGTTGTTTCTGGTTGCCTAGAAACAACTAACGGCGCGAAAAGTGGAAGCGGCATACCTAGGCAAGAAAGGACTGGTTTCACATTTGAATCCCTCCATGTGCGTCTCTGCGAAAAGCACTTCGATGAGAGTGACAGCGTTCGGGTGGATCAGTGGCCAGTCACAGGTGTTGCTGTGACGTCGGAGCGCGATGTTTCGATACTCTTGTCGGATGCTCTGCCGAGGATATTCGACCGCCGCCCGGCGTATTTGTCTAGCGCGAAATAGTAAGAATAATAATATCTGGGGCTTAATGTCCCAAAACCCCCATATGATCACGAGAGACGCCGTAGTGGAGGGCTCCGGAAATTTCAACCACCTGGCGTTCTTTACCGTGCACCTAAATCTAAGCACACGGGCCTCAAGCATTTTCGCCTCCATCGAAAATGCGGCCGCCGCGGCCGCGATTCGATCCCGCGACCATCGGGTAAGCAGTCGAGCCCCATAACCACTAGACCACCGGGGCGGGTAGCGAAAAAGTTCAGAGCTCGGCCGCCTAGACAGCAAATTCGAAAAATATTCGCTAATGGTATGTGATGTGCGTGTGTGTTAGAGCAAAACATAATGGTGTTAGAGCAAACATATGAGCTAGATAAGACTACTTGGTTGCGAGTACTGGTCGAACAGGATTTGAATTTCGTGCAGCTACAAAAAAGTCACAGTTTCGCCTCAAGGCGAAGCAATGAATGGCATAGCAACAAATTGGAATGTCAAGCGACGAACGTCAAGCAGGTCAAAACGTGCAGCGCGCTGCTCACGCCCACATGACGCACGAAAACAACACGCAGAGGGCGAGAGAGAACTAACAACTTCACAGCTCGACATTTAACGCGCTGCTCAAAAAAAAAAAAAAAAACGACGCACGAAACGTATTCATATGTACAGACGAGCGCGAACTAACAAGCGTCACAGTTGTTACTTCGCTGTGTTTGAAAAGCGTGTTCTTTTCGCAAACTGGGACTGCCGCGAGCGAAGTGACCTTCGTGCGCTAGGTAACTACAACGCAATCGTTCCGGCGATAGCCCAATTCTCCCCCACCGTGAGATAAGCGCGCGCGCAAACGGGCGAACGGGCGTTTACCCCTCACGGGGCAAAGTGCGCGAGGGAGATGAGCGCATGAGCGCGGGCGTCGCGACGAGCGGGGCGCCGAGCTAAGACCACGCCGTCTCATCATTACCATCTCGCTGGTAATGCAGAAAACACGCTGAAAACTCGCAGTATATAAATAGCTCGCCATTTAAACGTTCAAGGACGTGCGCTTTCGTGGCTCAGTGGTTAGCGCCGCGTGCTGCAGAGCGAGAGGTCTCTCGTTGCCGTGCGTCGGAAACATTTTTCTGAATTATTTTTTTGTGGCTTTTATAAATATATAGATACATATACATATACGGGACATGACGGCGACGCCGACGCCAACACCGACGGCGAAAACCAGCCGAGAGTGTCCATATAATTGCTATCGCAATAAAATCCTAGCCGTCGTGCAAATCAGGCCTTGTTCTGGCATGCTAACTGGAGATGATGACACCCGATCAAGACCTGGGCGCTGACGAAGGCCGGAAGTAACGAAAACTAGTTCAGTGGAGGTCGTAACTGAAGAGCGGAAGAAACACACATGGTCCCTAAGCATTCGCTTAAGATCGCTCGAAGGCGAATGTCATCTTTTTTTATTTCATCAGTGACTGCATTGATCATTTCACGCCCCCCCTCTGAAAGCTGTCAGCACTTAAAGTGGTTTTGCACTGCGTCCAGAATCGAGCGCATCGGCCCAATGATCACGGAGGCAATGCAAAATCACTATTAACGCGATAGCGTTAAAGAGCTCGTTTCGCAGAAATTCCGGCGTCGGTGTCGGCGTCGTTGGTTGTGAGCGAAAAATCATCATCTTGTCCGTGAACGAAAAATCATCATCTTGTCCGTGACCGAAAAATCAAGAAAGATGCAAATAAAATAAATAACAAAATTTTTCGGGTCCGAGTGAGGATCGAACCCGGGTCGTCTGCGTGGCAAGCAGGTGTTCTACCACACAGCCATGCCCCTGGTTGGAAATAATGTGAAAATAACTTCCTCTGCTTGGAAATGCAGTGAAAATAACTTCCATGCTTCGCAAACGCAAGCGTCCTTTATATAGGCGTCGCAATATAACATGTAATATCCCAGGAATATTGCGTGGTACAAGCGTACATTGCCATCGGGCGACAGAATATGTGACTATCATAACGATTTCATAGTTTAAAGCCAGCCACCCATTACAAACGGCACACACCTTACTGCGCGTATTCCCTTAACACCACGTAGTGGGTGCATTGCCAGTTCGAAAACATTTCCCACATTTGCCGCGCATAATTGATCCTGGTTTAAAGCATACTACCCATTACATAGTATGCACTAAGCGGTTGAAGTAGGCACTAGGGACGGGATATCGCTATCGCGTCCAACTCTTAAAGGCCAAGCTTAAGGGTCCCCCCAATTTTTTTATGTGATGGTCTCATTGTTTGACGTCACGTGATGTGACGTAACCGTGACGTCACAAATTTGGACGATCTGGGTTGTTGTGTGACGTCATATGGTGACGCCACCACGTGAAGGTCTTTTGCATCACTCGTGTTAACGCCATCGACTCGGGATGCCAACGCTCAATTTTCACGTTTGAGGAGGCATCTAAGGCTTTTCCCTTGCGACTTTTTCGCCCAAGGGCCCAATGAGAATATTTTGTTTAGAATAAATAAAACAGAGTTGAAAGAACTTAGACATCTCAGTTATTTCTCATGTTGATTCAATACAGGGGTCCGCCTCGTTGGAACAGTGGCTACGGTGCTCAGCTGCTGACCCGAAGGTCGCGGGTTCGATCCCGGCCGGGGCGGTCGCATTTCGATGGAGGCGAAATGGTTGAGGCCCGTGTACTGTGCGATGTCAGTGCACGTTAAAGAACACCAGATGGTCAAAATTTCCGGAGCCCTTCACTACGGCGTCTCTCATAATCATATCGTGGTTTTGGGACGTAAAACCCCAGATATTATTATTCAATACAGGGGTCAATATGAAGGTGCTGTGTGATAGTCTACTACTAGAGCGAGAAGGGAAGTGCTTTCACGTTAGGGTATGGGCACATTTACGTCGATATAAAAGCTTTGTATGCAAGCACGAGCTCGTGGACTGCACATGCCACATTTTTTTTTGTACTCAGGACAACAGCAGGAACTCATGTTTATTTTATATTAATTATTTTGTCTTGTAACATACTTCCGGCTTTCTATGGATGCCTTAAGCAGGAGTGGGGTATTAATGCACAACACAACAAACACGACACAAGCTCGAAGTATTGAATAGCGTTGCACATAGGAGAAAAAAAAAAACAAAAGCAAAATAAACATGAAGTAACATTCTGCGAAACAACGATATTGGTAAGATATACAAACAAAGAAAGGGAACACATTCTACGGCAGCCAGTACGTACCGCAAGGAAAAAATAAAAATAAGTAAAAATAAATTTTATCACAATTTCTTAGAACACAGCAAAGTGAATACCGATAGCAAGCGAGTACATGACGAAACATGAAGCTTCAAGCGTACTGGCGCTTACGGGTCTTTATTTCTGGTCGCCTGTAGAAGAGAATCGATGTTGGGACGTTCAACAGCATCAGCAGATAAGGCATTCCTTTCGGCGATTGTCTGAGGCAAAAAAGGGTACATAAAAGTGCTTGTTCTGCACTTCAGCCCAGTCACCTTGTTTGTGTAAAGAGACTGAGAAAGGCGGTTAATGGCAGGTGCTATGAATGCGGATTCAGCAACTCTTTGCGATTTGTGGTAGAGCAAATGAAATAACTTTAACCGGCTATGATAGCGCCTTGTTTCAAGTTTCTCTAGTCCTGTTTACTGTAGGAGGTGCGACCGGGATGTTTTACAGTTATAACTGGTATAAATGAACCTTACAGATTTTAGTTAGATACTTTCCAGTTTTAGTTTATTAAGGGATGTCCAGGCATCCCAGGCCGCCGCTGCCTACTCCATTATGGGCCTAACGCACGCCGTGTTGGCTAATAGTTTTACTTCAGTTTGTTTCTGCGTTAGCGTTGGTTGGATGGCGTTTGTACCTAGTTATCGCCTTTTTAAGTTTACGCCCCAGACGCACACGCTTCTTCGTCAACTAGGGGTTATAGGAGCGCGCAATGTTTCGTTCTTTTGGTACAAACAGCGCAATGCATCGAATAACCAATTCCTTAACGAAACGCCGAGTTCGTTCGACGGAGCCATCAGTTGATTGGTACAGGCTGCTGAAATCGGAAAACAAACCGCCAAGCGAAACCAGTACATCGATGTCACTAGCACGTGCACACAACGCGATTGTGCTTTCTTTATTTCGGAGTTTCGAAGAAAACGGCATTTCTCAATTTAGGGATGCAATCTTGTGATCAGATATGCCTTGGAAAATATCTATTCTTGGATTCCTCTTTCCAAGCTCATTAGAAACAAGAACAAGGTCCAATATAGACTCTGCAGTTTGTTGGGTGCGAGTGGGTAATTTAACTACTTGGGTAAAACGTGCAAAACGACGAGGTCAACAAATGGTTGAGATGCGTCAGTAAAAGCTTCTGGGAAATCGTCTGACCAGTTAATGTTGAAATCGTCCGCGAGCAACAGGTTCCAGGAACGAATTGTGTTCAATCACAAGAATTCTTTGAGGTTTTCAAAAAGGAACTATCAGAGCTCGGTGGACGGTGGACGAGGAGGAAAAGAAAAGCGGAAAGACAGGGAGGTTAGCCAGTTCTCAGACCGGCTGGCTACCCTGTGCTGGGGTAGGGGGGTAAGGGGAATAAAAGATGATAGAAGAGAGATGTCAAAAGAAAGAAAAGAAAATGGTAAACAATGATGCGGTAAATGGCACTGCTTACAGTCTGTCTTTGAGATTAGTCGTCCGTAAGAAACGCACAGCGCTCTCAAAGCTTTCCGGGCCATGGTCGGTTTCGGCCAGTGTCCTAAGACCTTTTCCTCGGAGAATGGGCGATTGTCAAGTCTATCGAACACTTTTGACAGTTCTTTCCTTGGTGCACTGAAGCGAGGGCACTCACAGAGAAGATGGGCGATTGTCTCCTCGCTGCTACAGTTATCACATGTCGGGCTACTGGCCATTCCGATTCGAAATGCGTAAGCATTCGTGAAGGCCACCCCGAGCCACAGGCGGTGCAGAAGCGTCTCCTCGGCTCTAGTTATTCCCGATGGAAGACAGAGCTGTAGGTTCGGGTCCAAGTTGTGAAGACGGGCGTTGGAAAATTCCGTCGAGTTCCACTGTGCGAGTGTCAGTTCACGTGCAAGTGAACGAAGCCTTGCAGTAGCGTCCGTTCTTGATAACGGTATAGCTGCCCCATGGAGAGCATCATGAGCAGATCGGGCGGCTTCATCTGCACGGTCATTTCCGTAGATACCGCAATGGCCCGGTATCCCGTTGTGCTGCTTCTCGATTACGCGGTGATGAAGCAGTCTTATTTCAGCGACTAACTGTTCGTTTGGTCCATGACGACATGGCGACATTATGCACTGGAGGGCGGCTTTGGAGTCGGAGAAGACTGACCATGCCAGTGGTGGTTCTTCAGCTATAAACTCTAGAGCAGCACGGATGGCGGTCAGTTCTGCAGCCGTCGATGATGTCAAGTGCGACGTCTTGAATTTTATAGCGATGGCTTTCTCGGGAATGACCACTGCCCCTACCGAGCTTGCAGAAGAAACTGAACCGTCCGTGTAAATGTGAAGGCGTCCACTGTGCAAGAACAGTAGTGTGGCTTGTCGTAGGGCCAAATCTGACGACTGTTTTTTTTTGTATTCCGGGAATGGTTGTCAGAGCTTCCAGTGGATGTAGACACCACAACAGCAACGGCGGTCTTGCTGCGTGCGTGAAGTTCGCGGGAGTCAGTGTGCCATGCGAAGCAACAATACTGCTGAACGCAGAGTGTGGCCTAGAAGTTGGAAGTGAGGCAAGGTGGTGTGATGGAATCCGGGCGGCATGTCTAATGCGCATTCTCAAAGCATCGACTCGAATGTACGTCGTGATCGGGTGGTCACGAGCGATGGCGACAGTCGCTGCTGAGGACGCGCATCTCGGAAGTCCAAGGCATATTCTCAGGGCTTGAGCTTGAATCGACTGGAGGATGCGCACGTTTGTTCTTCGGGTCCTGCCAAGCACGGGTAAGCTGTAGCGCATGAAGCCGAGGAAAAGTGCCATATACAGTTGTAGCATCGCTCCGTACAGATGCACCCCATGATTTCCCCGCAAGAAATCTTAGGACGTGGGTGATCGTGGTGAGTCTCTTTTTCATGTAGGCGATGTGGGGGGCTCCAGGACAAGTCACAATCTATTATTACTCCCAAGAAACGGTGCGTCTTCACATAGCTGACAGTGCGCCCATTGATTTTGATAGCGTATGGGGTCATTACCTTGCGCGTAAACGCAACCAGTGAGCATTTCTCAGACGACAGCTCCAGTCCCCGTCCTTGGAGGTAGCTTGACGTCAGTGTAGCCGCTCTTTGAAGCCTGGCCCGTACGTGTAGACGAGTGACCCCTGATGCCCAGATACAGATGTCGTCTGCGTAGATTGACAGATGCACAGACCGCGGAAGAACGTCAACAAGGCCGATGAGCGCAAGGTTAAAGAATATGGGGCTCAGTACCCCCCCCTTGAGGTACACCGCGACAAGTACAATGATGCGTTGTTGTGCCATCTTCTGTGAACAAAGAAGGTTCTGTCCTTCAAATAGCTGTAAATCCATTGACAGACGCAGCCCCCCCAATCCAATGTTGCCCATGACATGCAGGATGGCTTCATTCGATACATTGTCATATGCACCTTTCACGTCCAAGAACAATGCCGCAGATAATCCCTTTATGCTTTTTTGTTGCTGTACAGACGTGACAAGATCAATAACATTATCTATAGAAGACCGTCCACGCCGAAAGCCGGTCATAGCATTAGGGTATATCTCGTTATGTTCCAGCTACCACTCGAGGCGAGTCAGTATCATCCTCTCCATCACCTTTCCAAAACAGCTGGCTAGCGCGATGGGGCGACAGGATGCCAAGTCCAGAGGAGATTTACCTGGTTTTAGTAGCGGGACGAGGCGGCTGGACTTCCATGAAGCAGGAACCAATCCGTTACACTACGAATCGTTGTATACAGCTAGGAGGGCGCGTCGAGCTGCTTGTCCGAGGTTACAGAGGGTCATGTAGGTAACACCGTCAGGTCCAGGGGATGACGAACGCTTGCATGTTGCCAAAGCTGCCTGAAGCTCCTCTGCAGAGAACAGGTTGTCGATCCGGGAATCTCTGGACATAGTTGCGTTTCCTAGGTTACTCAGGGTGTACCCGGATCCATTACTGGCAGCAACCCTGACGCAGAAGTCTTCTGCTACATCAATCTCGCGTCGACTTTGGTAGAGAGCAAGGTATTTGAAGGGGCGATGCTGTTGTGGAAATGTTCGTAGGCCGCGGACGATTCTCCATATTTGCGACAGAGGCTTGTGGGGATCAAGCGACTCGCATAATGATTTCCATCTAAGTGATTGGAGTGCGTTGTTCGACGCTGAATCTTCTTTTGCAGACGCCTCGCCTCCCTCAAGTCGTAGATGGATTTAGTGCGCCTATATTGTCGTTCGGCACGACGACGAATTGACCGGAGCCGCTCCAATTCCACTTCGTATTCGTTAAACTGTGATGAAGGTGTAAAATTATATGTAGCGTCTTGAGTGGCCGCTTTGATTATAGCTTCTAAGCTTTCAAGAGAACCCTCTCGGTTTTCCTCGCACTGCTTCTCTGTGGATGACCTGTATTTTGACCAGTCGATTCGTGAAGAGACGGTGGTCTGCGACTTGCTTAGGCCCTTGATCTTTATATAGGTGGAGATGTGGTCACTTCCATGGGTTTCATTGTCCACAAACCACTGTACCTTGGCACTTAGGCTGCGTGATACAAAACTTAAGGCGAGGCAGGTGCTATATGTCAGTCCCCGCAAAAACGTGGGACTGCCGTCGTTTAGACAGTATAGTTCATGGTCAGATGCAAAGGAGGATACACGTCGTCCCCGGCGATCTGTCTTCAGGCTTCCCCATAGTGGGTGATGAGCATTGAAGTCGCCGGTAATTATCCACAGCCCGGGTGTTGCTGATATAATAGCTCTTAATCTTGCAGTGTCGAAGCTGCCTGAAGGAGAAATATATACGCCTACCAGTGTGAAAGTCAGGTTATTGCGCTTGACAGTCAGGCATACGTATTGGTTGCTGTCATCAGGTGGTACTGGATGCTCAATATAGGTGAGTTCACACCTGACATAAACAATGACTTTACTGCTGTCGTTGCAGGTGGCAGACTTGAAAGCTTCGTATTTAGACAATCGTATAGCACTGTGAAGGCGTGGCTCACAAATAACGATAATCGGAAACTGATTCTTAAACACAAATGGCCGAATATCCGAAATGCGGGGTTTAAGGCCTCGGGCATTCCACTGGAAAATCGACGCCTCTTTCACTTCTTTACGGAAGGACTGCAGAGGAGGAGCCATGGTGCTTCTCCAGACACGACAGCACCGGGTTCAGAGCATCCAATATTTGAAGTGCACTACGAGCGGCCGGTGTCTGAATATTATTTAGGAGTATTCGAATGGTGTTCATGAGGGTTTTTACCATGGCTATTACTTCGTTATCTTGACTATCGCCGCCCATTCGTTCCGAAGCATTCAACGAACGACGCTGAGGCTCTGCTGGCGGGTTTATCGACGGCAGCGCTGGCCATGCGTCAGGTGGGCCGATTATTCTTGCGTCATTCTTATTATTGTTGGCACTTATTGGCGCTTGTGGTGGTGGGTGTGCGGTTTGTAGTAACTGTGGATCCCTGGCCTCGGTAGTGGGTTTCCTAGAAGTCCTCCTGCGACGAGAACGACGACGTCGTCCCTTAGCAGCAGCCTCCCTGTGGGTGGAACCATCTCTGACCACCTGCCTCAGCACTTGCATCTGCTTCTTCATTTTGGGCACGTCTTTGAAGACGCATCGTGAGGGCCATGACAACTGCTGCACTTGCGATGTTTTGCATGACAGACTTCTGTACTGTGCGACTCTGAGCATCTCGAGCAGACAGCAGAATTTGTGCAAACAGCACTGACGTGTCCCATCTTACAGCAATTCCGACACTGAAGAGGTCTTGGTACGAACGGTCATACTGCGTGTCGAAAATAACCAACTCTGACTTGGGATGGAAGGCTGTCACCCTTGAAAACAAGCTTTACATATCGCGAATTCCCAAGACGACGAGCTTGTAAGATGGTAAGTCCTTCCGTCACCGGCTTTATGAGAATGGGAAAGTCACTTTCACGGATAGAAGTGTCGACATCGTAGATAACACCTGCCGTAGAGTCCTTGCCGTCTGGTATGTAAGAACGTACGTTGATGTTCCCCAGCACACTGACTTTGCTCAATACGTCAAGAGCAGTACGTTGCTTGGCGTCTATCGCCAGAACGTTCTTGCGGCCATTGATTCTCACATCGGTTATTTGTCCCGGGATGAGCGCCTCAAGAGACACAGATGTGGCTTGACGATTAAGCTGGTTCATGCTTGCAGCCGCATCCAGTAGTACAAACAAGATAGTGTGAAGCGGTGACTCTTGCGTATTCATGGTAGCCTTACTTTTTGAAGGAGACGTCGTAAGTAGTCTTCTCTTCGCTTTGCGCTTTGTCACGGGCACAAAGTCACTTTCATCCGAGCTCTCGTCACTGGCCGTTGAGTATATCAGCGTGTCCTCACTGTCGGCGTCGGTCGGGTGGCCAGAGCGCTTTCTTGGAACGGTCACAGACGACGTGGAAGGCATGGGTGGCGGCCCAGGTGATTCGACGTCCATTCTCGCAGTCCCAAGAGCGGCCTCTTGTGTAAACACAAATATAAAACCAGAAAAATCGCGAAGACTGAAACCAGCGTTCCACACAGGAATCACTTCGTCTTCCTCCGATAGATTTTCACAACAATTAGGTTGCATTCACCAAGGAACATCCTGAGCACAACACTCCAATTCCAGGCACATTAGGTAATATGGACGGTCGCAATCATTCCTTGTGTAGAATAGCGACCCCGTCTCCCCTACCATCACGATTATTGCGGTAGATCCTAAAGCCACTTGGTAGTAACACGTGGTCACTGATGTCATGATACAGCCAGGTTTCGATTACAACTATGATGTGCGGATTATGCGCTTTAATAATACTTTCCAAGTCAGCTAATTTGTTGAGAATGGTACGAGCATTTATATTTATTCAAGGGATACTTTTCTTGCAGCCTCTACTAGTTTATCGATTGCGCCTGTGCCTACTCGTGCTTTGGGCGTCAGAAGCAGAAGTGATATCTGCATAAGGATAAGAACCCTCTTGTTTTGACAGCTATCCCATCGAAATAAAGTGCATCGATGTTTATCTTGTCATATGTGAGCTTAACCTTCTTTCCTTCGCTTCTTTCTTTCGCAGCACTATACCACAGTTGCTTGCGTAGTATTCTAGTGGCAGTAGAAAAATATTCACTGATGAAAATGTTTTGGCCTTTAAGCTTCCGGCAATTTCAAAACTTTCATTTTTTTTAACGGTATTCAATGAACTTCAGGAGAATCGGTCACAGTTTGTTTGCCTGTCTGCGTCCTATTCTATGTATTCGCTGAACACATGTGACATTCATAATAATATCTCGGGTGTTACGTCCCAAAACCACGATATGATTATGAGAGACGCCGTAGTGGAGGGCTCCAGAAATTTTGAACATCTGTTGTTCTTTAACGTGCACTGATATCGCAAAGTACACGGGCCTCTACCATTCCGCCTCCATCGACCGTCGCGAGCGGGATCGAACACACGACCTTCGGGTCAGCAGCCTAGCACCTTAACCGCTACACCACCGCGGCGGACAGCTTGGACATTCAGTGTCGTCCGAAAGTGGTCATCGACCACATTCGCAAAAAGCGACTGTGGTGTTTCACCCGCATCTTCTGGAAGGCCAAATACAAAAAAAAAAAGATTATTGCGACGGCTTCTGTCTTCTAGGTAGACGAGCTTGATTTCTAAGTTACGAATTCTTTTTTTCCAGTCCCGTGAATTTGTTACCAATTTTTTTAGGCAGGCCCTGCAGCACTTTGCCAAGTAGCCATGGAATGGATTCACTAAAGGAGCTTATTGCCTCACAAATTCACCGTCGCAAAAGTTTTTAGAATCCGTCCAGTAGGAGCGGAGTTACAAAGATTTGTCACATGCTGCAATAGCGTTCTCTCTTCTCTCTTCTCGACGAAAGCGCTGGAAGCTAAGCAGAGAAAATACGTCACGCTCGCCTCGTGACCTTGAGCACTTTTTCTCTCTTTTTTTTTCTTCGAATACGCGGCTTTTCCGTGTGATCACGCGTGTACGTATGGAGAAGTCGCGGCCTCCCGCTGCGGCCCCAGTAACGACCGAGCACGTCATGCTTAAATCAGCCAATGTCTGATACAGTGGCTGTGAGGAGTGATTTTTGAGCTTGTAGCGTCATTTCTCGAGAGAAGAGACAGAATTTTTTAGCTGATTTTGAGAGTATATTTTGAATTCCAGGCTGCGTGCTGCGCCATAATATTTGGCTCGCGTGTTGGCGGGAGCCTCGACTACCAATCGACAGCGCTTTCTGACCATGCTGAAAAAGTCTTGCAAGGCCCCTTTAAAAGAGTGCAGGGTGGAACGGGTTCGAACCTGGGTCCTTGCAATGGCATCCCAGAATTTTACCACAGTGCCATGCCTGTGCTCGAAAGTCCATTGGAAAAAGAACCCATACAAGCGTTCAGTCGGGAAGTAACCATGTATGTATATATATATATATATATATATATATATATATATATATATATATATATATATATATATATGTAATATAACATGGTATAAATAACAACCATGCATAACATGTTGCGAATTGTGTAATCCGTCGTCACTACGTGACGAACTGCGTAACGAGTGGGTCGTTGAATGCTTCCAAACCATTTCAAACGGCTCAGCCATTATTCTTCATCGTCAGCAGCCACCGCGTCAACAAAGCGCACATAATGCGTTGCAAATGCGTAGCGGGTACGTGGCTTCTGCGAAGAATGACGAATAATGGCGTAGTGGGTGCTTCCCAACATGGGAGAAACTAAATTGTGGCGCAGTGGCTACCTTGAAAGTGTATTTGGATTAGTAGCCCCAAGAGAGTTTACAACGGGTTCTACAAATGCCACTCTTCCAGCTTTTGCTGTGACTGTGTTGCGCCTTTCGCGCAGGCTTAGCTTTATTTTATCTCTCTAGTGCCCCTCTGATGCTATTTGCATCATAAGTAGCTCAAAAAGAAAATTTGTGTTCCATCGCACGTGATAGCTGCCAATATACTAAATGCGAAGCATTTATTTGCCTACTCTAAGCACTTTTGCGTTTCTACCTACCTATCTATCTAGCGATCTATCTATCTAGCCGCCTACGTCTGGGTGATCTGGTGATCACCTCCTTAACTTGGTGTTGACCAAAATTTGTATGGGAGGGTTAGAGGTACTGACGAAGATGTCTGGCTGGTCATTACATACATAACGGGAAAATCCTGTCGCATACGTCATCAAACCCTTTCCAGCAGACAGGTGTGGCACATGACCGTATACCACAGGCAGCGGTTTGCGAGCAAGCGCCACAGGGGTTTGACAATTTATATCTACCCAGGAACGGCAACGACATACATTATTCATTTAAATGCGAGAGCGTTAAGAAAAACTAACGTCAGCAGCGTTGACCCGACACATGCAAATAATAAATATCAGGGTGCCAGCAGGAGTCGTACCCAAGCAGTCTGTGTAGTAATCAAGTATTCTACCACAGAGCCACGCCAGGTCTCGGAACTGCTTTGGAAAAAGACCCTATGCAAGTGTAATGTTCGTGAAACGTCAATTGTGGTTGCAGCGCTGGTTATCTAATGTTATAAACATTACATATGTACTCCCATGTGGGAGGTGTCATGTCGGGTTAACGTCAACTGTATAGTTAAGCGCCATCCACTGTAGTTCGTCTACGAAGCACTATCGAGGGCGGCCATCCTCGCAAGCACAAGTGCTACATATCAGCTTACCGCTACTGGTGTTGGTAATACCTATGTTTCTGTTGGCATCGTTACGCAACTGTATAGAACTGGTTATATGAAACATATGCGACTCTTGAAGATATATCTGTGCTTTCAACCCTTGTACATATCTCTAACGTCATTTCGTAACGTTTCGCTCAATAATAAAAAATACACCCAGTCAGCTTGCCTCCGCATGCTTCGCATAACATCGATTCCCATGGTACTTGGGCTCTGCCAATTTTTTTCTTTGTTTACTTGGGATTGCATGTTGAAGTAGGAACCGTCATGACAATACACCATACGGAAGCTTTCGTAAATACAGATATTCAGCGACGCGGAACTGATAGAACACTATTGACAAGAAAGAATACAAGGAGACAATGAAACAACAGTCTCAGAAAGACGGCGATTGCGCAGCATTGGACCAACATGAGCACCACCGTGGTGAAAGGGTTGGGATGGCCTGAAGCGTAAACACTGGCGACGAAGGCCCCAAACAGGGACGTCAGCATTTTCGCCTATAGTGTAAAAGCCCCTTACTGTACACCGTGGAGATAACAGCGTGGTCTGGTTGATGTGGTGACTTCCATTGTTTGCTTGCATTATTTTGTGCAATAGCGTTTCCTGCAATCAAGAACTGCAAACGTCTTCCGCTTTTGCCTCCGTATATAAAACGGCAGAAAGCTTTACGACTTTTCACATGCTCGATCAAATCCTGCGACGGGTGTAGGAATCCCAAGCAAGTCCCTGTCTTTGCTGATAACTGCAGTGCCACATATTACCAGGTATGACGCTCATTGAATTTTTTCAAGTTTTAACTGATTAACTTCATTGCCAACACGTTGAGCGTCTCTACAATTTAATAGATATCAATTAGATTTGTTGCAGTAATCTGGCATGGCAGTCCGACGAAGGCTAAACCCGCGGTCGAAATGTCTTCTTGGTGTGCGATTTTTTCTGTGTGCTTCATATATATATATATATATATATATATATATATATATATATATATATATATATATATATATATATATATATATATTGCATTGGTAGCAGTATGATAAGGACATCCATAAGGACGACGACCTTATGGGCGTCTCGCTGATGAACTCAAACATTATCGATGCGTAGAACCGCAGACCAAAGTTACATTTATTTAGGGTGGCCACTCTACGCTTTAAAACGTTTTATTTTTCGACGTTTTGACGCTTAACACAAAACTTCCTGGTGCTCACCACCGAAACTATCTGTACCAAACCAAAAGAAAAAAATTGGATAGAAAAAAAATCCTGAGTAAACATACAGAGGGCGCTTTTTCTGTTTTTCTTTTCATCAGGTGAGCTGGTTAAGTTCGAGGTTTCGCCGCAGAGAATGAACGGAAATTGTCACCGTGATGATCAGGTTCAACCTTAAAGCGCGTTGCTTGGACGTCGCGTGTTGTCTTCGTCCACTTCTCGTGTTCTTCTTCAGCCCAGAGGCCGCGCGCCGATTTGTCCGGCGTGGTATGACATAACTCATATGAACGCGACAAGTAAAACAGACAACTAGGAAGAAAGATAAAAAGAGAAATATAGAGATACAAAGGGATTAAAGGTGCACAAAAGATAGAAAAAGACAGAGAAAGACGGAAAGAAAAATAAAGATAGCGAAAGAAATAAAGAGGGAGAAGGAGAGCGGGAGAAAGACAATAGAGCAAAAGAAAGCGCACCGTAACCACTCATAGTTTAATATAGCAAGGAAGTGGAAAAAGGAAGTGAGGCTGAGAAGAAGGGAAAGAAGGAGGGGAACAACACCAGCTCTAAGTAAGATGGAAAACTGGGCGAGTTGGTGCAGATTCATCGTGGCTTCTCCTCTTCGTCTGTCTTTTTCGCGCTGTTAGCCACGATGAACACCAGCTCTCTTCTGTCCTCAGTATTCGCACCACTAGTGCGTAGTTGCCCGATGTTTTGTTCGTGGGTCATTCCATGCCAACTGTCCCAAGCTTGGCGCTCGACCATCTGCGATTTGCTTGAAAAAAATTGAGGACTATCTATCTAAAGCGAAAAGTCCATCCCCAAAATATTTTTGCGAAATAAATGTTTCAGTACTTGAAGCCACATATGAATTTTTTCGGAAAGCTTGAAAACATGGCTCGTAAAACATGTTGTCAAAAAATCTGTTCTTCCTAAATTAGGTTAGGACATATTTTTCCCTTTAGAAAGATGGTAGGCTTTTTTTACTTAAAATAAGTTTTACACACTGTTACGCGTTCGTGGTTTTTTTATGTGGCCTTGAATACGCACAATACGATCCATATTGGGGTATTTTTTTGTAGAAAGATAACATTCAGCGAAATGTCATAGTTTCTGTTAGTGTATTGCCAGGAAGTTTTACTGCAGAGTAAAAATAATTTGAGACGTGTATAGTGCGAAATAAAGTGTGCAGGTGGCGACAATGTTGCAAGAAAGTTGATTTTTGCACATGTTTGGTCATAAATTTCGACGTAGAGGTGGTCCTTGTGAAAATATGCTCAATAGCAGATTTACTTGCAACCTTCATTGGCTACTCACTGAGAAAGTTTTTATAAAATTATTCTTTGTTTTAAGGGAGAAAAATATTTTTGAATTTTCGTTCTACCGCTCTCTGTGTTTGCACGTGTTTATACGTTATAGCAATGCGTCCTAGCGGTAAGTAAAAGCTGCATGGGCGCTGGGAACATCTAGACAACATAATCAACTATGTCCGTGCTTACTTAAGTTATTTACTATCTAGTACTAGCCTGAGTCAAGGAGAAATGCGGACACTACTAGATTGTATTTAACCATATGTAGCCGGCCACTGACAGCCTGCATGGTATTCTTATGCAGACCCGGGAAGTGGTAGCGATGTGTGCAACAAAAAAAAGCTTCGAAAAAAAAGAAAAAGCTTCATTGGGTGGGGCTCGAACCCACTCCCTTCGTTCTACATTAAATTACGAAGCCGACACGCTACCGCTACGCCACGCTTTCAAGGCGGCGCCAGCGACTTTTTAGCTTGTACCATAGTATGGTGGCCATGGCCTATCTTTTCATCAGCTCGTTCAGAAATGACGATTTCAGTCTGTTTGTGCTCGCGACAACATAAACGAAAATAGATAGTTCGTTTGTTCTGTGTTGCCCAGGATCAGAAGGTCCATTTGGCACGTTTTGTCGCAACACATGTCAGCGTTACGGCAGACGTGAGCGGAATTCGTACTGATTCGCTACACGGTTAGCCATATCTACGTCGAAAACCTCGTACAGCACTTCAGTTGGAACGTTGGAGAATAAACCTAGTCTTGAAGGTATCGCTCTCGTGTCCGTCATCCTCTGTCGGGATGCCGAGGCATCACGTTGTGCCCGGTCGCACGTCGTCACAGCGCCAAACAGAAGTCCGTCAGATTTCGCCAAGTAAAACTGTGGTGGTAGAGACGCCACCACCTTCAATAAAAAAGAGAGAGTAATGCTGCAGCAATTCCTAGGGCATAGTATATATCTTACACCGTGTCCTAGGGGCACCCAGGCGCCTGAGCTTCCAGATAGGTACAGCGACTCTGATTTCTTGAGTCAACTATATGACCGCGTGCTCTCAGGGCACCTCTAAAGTTACAACTGGAGCTGCATAAGGACATGCTAGCTGCCGAGTCCAACCAATTTATGCTTCGCGTGAAATTCATAATTGTATCGCATATCAAGATTAGGGTTCATCACTATGCAAAGACATCGAGTAGCCAAGTTACAAAACTACTGTATCAGACATCCGTAAGCATTTCGCGAAACTTATCATTTTGAGTCATCAGTAAAAAAAATGCGTGGATATCGACGTCACTCTACCAAATAAACAAGCGAGCCGTTCTGTTAGCTATTCCGGTTTCTTGAGCACCTCTAGCATAATCGGATGGCACTCACTTCAACGCACATGACGATCAGCAGTCACAAAACCACGACGTCAAGAGTAAATGTCTATGGAATAAAGGCGCACTTCGATGAAGACGTTAGGTTTATGTGAACATATTTTCATCTTAAAAAGTTCATTTACCCTACATTTGTTTGCATCGATGGCTGCCGCATGCTCCCTTGTCTTGCAATTGACCGCGGAAAAACGTGATATTTAGAAAACGCCAAGGGATACGATCACAAAAGCAGCTCAGCGCGCATAGAAAAGCGCAGCATACGGCCGCTTCCGGGACAGACGAGGGAACTTCCGGTGGCTTCACACGCTCGCGCCTCGGGTAGCGGCGATGCGCCGTCCAGCCTTTTTATGGAGGTCAGTGGCAACGCCGGCGGAAGCGTCGGTGCCACTAGGAAAAAGTTGCAGTGGCGCCACCTGGATTTTTCTGCGCCAATTGGCACGCCCGAACCCTCCCGTTCGCGCCACTAGGATGTTGGTTCTAGTTCACTATAGCACCGCCAAAAGACAGCGCGTTCGAAACGCGTTTGTGATGCATTGAAGGCAGTGGCAAATGAAGTTCAAGGCAAGGAGCGTTTCTGAATACTCCCCGCACTCAGAAACGGAGCTTCGCTCATCGGTTGTATTCGGTACACGGAACAACTGCCAGTTTTTGGTATGGATGGATGCTATGAGCGGGGCCGACGCTAGCGGTAAGGTCGCCACCACGCAGTGTGTTAATGCGTCGACAAAAAGTGCACTTTTCCTATTCGAAACGTGCCGAATCGGACGGACGCGTAGAAACGACGCTTTGAAGAAACAAATCGTGAATTTTATGGTCATAATGCTTTACTTCACTTTAAGCAGGGGGCAGTGTGGGAGGGCAGTGGTAGATATAAAAGACGCGTTTGTAAAGCCTGCAGAATATGTGACCGTGGCGCAGTGGATAGCGTGCCCGGCATTTCTTGTCGCAGACCAAGAGGGCGCAGGTTCCACTCCCGTTGACGTCACTTTTTTTCTTTGTCTTCTGATCATGTGTATTTTTTCGACGTCATTTCCGTGACGGAAATACGTCACTGAAATTTTGGTGGACCCTGGCATAAAACACTTTCGTGTTAAAAAACCACGAAAGCGCGACACTGCGTAAAACTTATTTTAAGTAAAAAGCCTGCCATCTTTCTAAGGGGAAAGTTGTCCTAACCTAATTTAGGAAGAACAGATTTTTTGACAACACGTTTTATGAGCCATGGTTTCGAGCTTTCCGAAAAAAATTCACATGTGGCTTGCGGTACTGAAACATTTTTTTTCGCAAAAAAATATTTTGGGGGAGGACTTTTCGCTTTAGGTAGATAGTCCTCAATTTTTTTTTCAAGCAAACCGCAGACGGTCGAGCGCTAAAGTTGGGACATTTGGCGTGGAATGACCCTCGTTTCTTCTTGGGGAATGGCGGGGAGGACAGAAGTTCCAGGCCGTCCAGGTGGCCCCGTGGTTAGGGTGCTCGGCTGCGAGGTAGTCGCAATGCTAGGAGCCCGTGTCCTGTTCGATGTCGGAGCACATTATAGAACACTGGGTGTTTTATGGCGTGCGTCACAATCATATTGTGGTTTTGATACGTCAAGAACCGTACATATCGTTCGGGTCGCCGTTTGCTACGCCTGTCTGCTGCCATGGCCCAAGAAACGCTGCCCAGGACCGTCCGGTAACCCCGCACCTCCACCACTCTGCAAGACGGCAGCGATATCGTGGACTCGACGCCGTTTATTGAGCAGAGCCGCCGACTAATATTCTTCGAACGAAGAAGATGATCCCAGTGATGATGATTATATACAGGTGAAGAGGATGAAGGACAACCACAGCGAATATTGTGCTCACAATATTACCATTAGCAATATTGTGTACGATTTCATCATTTTCATCCTAATGTTGTCATTATCATCATCAGCCTTACTGTGCCCACTGAAGGGTAAAGGGCTTCTCCCATGTTCAGCCAGACGAACCAGTACCCGTGCTCGCACGTTCCACGTTATACCCGTAAACTTCTTAATCTCATCACCTCACCTAATGCTTAAGGCGAAAGCCTTTAATGTCTCATGCTCACGTCCGTCCGTCCATTCGTCCGTCCGTGCCCGTCCGTCCGTCCGTGCCCGTCCGTCGTCCGTCCGTCCGTCCGTCCGTCCGTTTCTGTCCGTCCGTCCGTCCATTCGTGTCCCGTCCATCCCTCCGTCCGTCCAAGTGTCCTTCTGTTCGTCCGTCCGTCCGACAAAACAAAAAGACATGGCATAGTCAGTCAAATAGCCACAAGCTTTCGCAACACACTTTGGAATGTACAAAGTGTCCTTCAATTTTTTGTCTCCCCCTCACGCGTTTTCTTCTTTTGGAATCCTGTCAGTTATTCTTAATGTCCAGCGGCTATCTTTCCTAAGGTGCTACATGTGCTGCCAATGCCCATCTTTTTCTTTATTTCGACTAACAACTTTCGAACACTGATTTGCTCTCTGACCGACTCAGCTCTCTTGTTGTCCCTTAAAGGACAACTCTGGCGTTTTTTCGACGTTAATGAATCTCAATAAAATTCGCTGGGTACGTTCCTTTGCATGTTTACACCATTTATGTTAAATTACAGGCTCGAGAGATATGCACATTTTTTACAAATGAACATTATTGATTGCTCCGACTCTCCCAACTGGTTTCCCAGAATTGTTGGCAACATTTTATATGTGACGTTATCTAGGGTGAAGCGACGGAAGTGAGGGTACCGGGGGGCAATTAGAGCGTCTGCTATCCGCGATGCAACTAGAATGTGTGTCTGGCCAACATATCATTGGTTGGGCGTGCAAATTTCAGTTCTTTGAGGACGTGCGTGTTGTGGGTGGTAACTGGTGTTGTGATCTGCACTGCACACGATTTCCTGTATATTTGCCTTAGCAGTTAAGAAGCACTCGTCGCCGCTAACGATTACCCTTCGTCTTAATATTAGAGTGTCTTAGCTCGCAGTGCCTGTCTAGCACACGGAAAGTACGGCAATACCATACCAGCCGATGTGATCATGCGCGAACTCTACCGTGCGGAAACACTTTTCGTAAAAGGCCGGCAGATCCCACCCACTGTGGGAATCGATGTAATGCGAAGCAGCCAGGAAGGAGCAAATCATGCGTTAGATAATTTTCATGTCACGTTTGACATGTTGCGACCTGTCATTTATGTTCGTCATAGATTCACGTCGCGCAATACCAATTTTGGTGTATATATCAACTAGCGAACTGGAACGCAAGCGCACCATGAGCGTGGCATGTAAATGGCGTTGTAGATGACATGCATGCCAAGACTTTCATGTTGCCACCTGCCACTTATCTTCGTTATACAGTCATGCCACTCAATACCAAATTTGGCGTATATCAAGCTAACGAAACGGCCGTGAGAGCGCCATGAGCGTGGAATGCAAGTCATGTCGCTCATGACATGTTATGATTTCCATATTACCACTTGTCATTTATTTTCGTCATACAGTCACGTATGACAGTCGTCACACAGTCACGTTCGTCATACAGTCATATATATGCACTATTTGGTTCGCATCTGGGCTATTGCCACCTCGTTTGGTCAAACAGCACAAAACAATCATTGGATCATCTAGTCACTCTGCAGAAGCAAGCTTTACAGGGCTATTCTGATGTATCTTACAAAGAACATACGCATGATTTCTTTTTGAAGTTGAAGATTATCCGAGTTGACCATTTTTATGAGTACCAGCTTATGAGTTCTTTTAAACACGAAACGATTAAAGGGTAGTACTCATATGAGGAACATTGCGAACTTGTCAATCAATCAATCATCTCGCATAAACCGACACACCGAACATTGGGCAGTTCCGCGACCACGCACAAATTACGGTTTTCAAACACTCTCCTACTGTCTTCCTCCAACACTAAACAAATATAAACTATGTGATGACAACATACGTTACCTTTCTGAAAATACATTGTGTCAACTAATTTTACGAATGTCAACTTAGCTTCTGTGTTTGTTGAAATGTGTGTTTCTTACAGATTTTTTTTATCGCTTTGCTTTGTGTATTTCTATTGGAACAAGTGAGAATTCTTGTTAATGTTGCTGCTGCTGTTATTGTACAGGGAGGTGGGACTAGTCAAGCTGCCTATATGCAGCTTTTATCCCACCATCCTTGCTGTTTAAACATGTTTTCTAACTATGTGGCAATAAACTTCACTACACTTCACTTCCCATCACTGAATCCTAAATTTGGTGTATATCAAGCTAACGAAACAGCCGCGAGCGCGCCATGAGCGTGGCATGCAAGTCATGTCGCACATGACAAGTCATGATTTCCATATTACCACTTGTCATTTATGTTCGTCATACAGTCATGTCACTCAATACCAATTTTGTCTATATCTAGCTAACGAAACTGCCGCGAGCGCGCCATGATCGTGGCATGTAAATCATACTTTTCATGACAAGTTAGTCAGGATTTTCATTATATGACCAGCCATTTATGTTCGTCATACAGTCATGTTATGCCATACCAAATTTGGTATAAATGCCATTAACGATACGACCAGGAGAGCACAAAGTCGTAAGGCGGCTAGATAGATAGATAGATAGATAGATAGATAGATAGATAGATAGATAGATAGATAGATAGATAGATAGATAGATAGATAGATAGATAGATAGATAGATAGATACGCTCAAAGTCGCCGAAGTTCGCTAAGAAATGCTTCGCATTTAATATATACGGGGTCCACTGTGGCCGGGTCTATACGCATAAGGTAAGCTGGGCATCTTGACAAAGGTGGCTCATATTTGGCTGATATTTCGTTTCACCGAGCATACCAACGCGATGCAAATGCCGTTATCCAAAAAAAAATTCACCGACGGTTACGATACTGCATAATTCGAATTCTGAGCGCAGCTTCGTCCTGGAGCAACGCCAACTGGGCTTGTATTTTGGCTATTCCGCAGTTGTAGTAATGTAACATTCGTTACATATGGAAGGAAAGAAGTGTAAATTCAAGGGCTCGTTTGATTTGTGAAACACTGTACTAATGAGAAATAACAGACAATGCTGCCAAGGAAAGTTATAGGGGATGTTATTAGAAGTCATTGTAATCTAAATGTGAAGAAAGAAAAGTGGACGAAAAAGATAACTTGCCACCGGCAGGGACCGAACCTGCGACCTTCGAATAACGCGTCCGATGCTCTACCACTGAGCTACGGTGGCGGTCATCCCTCCGTCCACTTTATATGGTATATATGTGCATTAAACGTGGGAGCGTCAGTCAGCGCCGCCTGTTGCCATTACGGTGAGTGTCGAACACTCTTTTTCCTTGTTGGCGTCACGGTAGCACGTGATCTTATTACTAGCTGGCATCTGACTAATAATCCGGCGCATGCTACCTGAAGGCATCAAGTCTGCCAGAACGAGACCCTCGCTATGAATGGAGGAAAGAAGTGTAAATTCAAGGGCTCGTTTGCTTTGTTAAACACATTAATGAGAACTAACAGACAATGATGCCAAGGAAACTATAGGGGATGCTATTATCATCATCATCATCATCATCATCAGCCTGTCTACGCCCACTGTAGGGCAAAGGCCTCTCCCATGTTTCGCCAATCAACCCGGTCCTGTGCTTTCTGTTGCTACTTTATACCTGCAAACTTCTTAATCTCATCTACTCACCTAATTTTCTGTCTCCCCCTCACGCGTTTGCCATCTCTTAGAATCCAGTCAGTTACCCTTAATGACCAGCGGTTATCCTGCCGACGTGCTACGTGCCCGGCCCATATCCATTTCTTCTTGATTTCAACTATGGTATCCTTAACCCCCGTTTGTTCCCTGACCCACTCTGCTCTCTTTCTGTGTCTTAAGGTTACACCTATCATTTTCCTTTCCATCGCTCGCTGCGTCGTCCTCAGTTTAAGTTGAACCCTCTTTGTAAGTCTCCAGGTTTCTGCTCCGTAGGTAAGTACCCGTAAGATGCAGCTGTTATATACCATCCTCTTGAGGGATAGTGGTAGACTACCACTCATGATTTGATAATGCTTGCCGAATGAGCCCCATCCCAATCCTTATTCTTCTAGTTATTTCACTCTCATGGTTCGGCTCCGTGGTTACTACCTGTCCTAAGTAGACGTACTCCTTTACAACTTCCAGTGTCTCGCCACCTATCGCAAAACGCTGTTCTCTGCCAAGATTGTTTCACATTACTTATGTTTTATGCATATTAATTTTCAGACCTACTCTTCTACTTTCCCGTATCCAGTTCAGTAATCATAAGCTGTAATTCGTCTCCCGCGTTACTCATCAATGCAATGTCATCAGCGAATCGCAGGTTACTGAGATACTCTCCATTAACTCTTATCCTTAACTCTTCCCAATCTAGGGCCCTGAAAACCTCCTGTAAACACGCGGTGAATAGCAATGGAGAGATGCTATTATAAGTAATTGTAATGTAAATGTGAAGAAAGAAAAGTGGGCGAAAAGACAACTTGCCACCGGTCGGTCCCTGCCGGTGGCAATAATCGCTCTGTGATAGGAATCGGTACAACGCGAAAGTGAAACGTTTCGTCGCAGAGGTAGTGGTGGTTTTACTGTGAATTCTTTGGCTACCAGGGCGAAGGAATGAATGCTATAAAAACAAATTGTAACTTCACGCTAGAGCGCTCACCCCACGGACCCTTGGCGCCATCTCACTAGTGGTGACCACAACATGCTGAAACCACCGAACTCCGAGTACCGCCAACGGTAAAGGTGTACATAAATGGCTCCCCGTTAGCGAGCTGAAGGACGTACCCTATTTGGCCAAGTCGATTCGCGCCACGAGGGTCCCGTTGCAGTCGAGTACTTTGGGACCCTCGTCTGTATATTTTACTCCCTGTAACATCATTTTATATCATGATAATAAACTGATTGATTGATTGATTGATTGATTGATGCGGAGAGATGGGTCGTAGGTTCGATTCCCAGCAAGGGAACATTTTCTGATAGTTGTTTTCTTTGCCGTCTGTTAGTGTATAGTTTTATAACATCATATCCATGACGGAAATACGTCAGTGGAGCCGTGGCGTACACTGGCATAAAGCACTTTCGCGTTATAAAAACAGGCTTTTTAGGGACTCCCATTCTCTCATACAGGGTGAGGGTTGAGGCCCTCACAGAGTGGTCACATATTTTTGGGACGAAAACTAGTTGTTACAACTTGAGTTTAGAAAAAGAGTAGCTGATGACTGGTAATCGATTACAGCAAATTAGAATTGAATTACCTATAAGGTTCCAGTTTGGAAAAAGTAATCGATTATATTATAATATTACAAGGAAATGTAAATGATTACAAGTAGTCGATTTCTTGTACCGTGTTACGCACAGCTGTGGTTCTAAGCGATGAAACCAACCTGAGCGTACACGCATTGAGTATCATTAAGCAGTGTTCAGTAGAAGTTGCAGATGCACTAATTAAACAGGACGCTGGCAAGCTCTCTCCGGAGACGAAAAACCTTCTCAAGAAACTTCAAAGATTAAGATCTCAAGACACAACAGCAAAATAGAACTGGCAGAGCTTTCGAAGTTACTCAGTAGACGTAACGGCATATCACTGCCTAAAGATGTGCGTTTGCGCGGCGCAGTCTACAGTGGAATGTATGCGAACATTCACAATTGCTTTGAAGTGTCCTGGAAAAAATCGAGATTTTGCACGTAACGCGAGTAGTTGAGCATATTCTGGAAGAGAAAAAGAGAGAGAAAGATGAAGAGGAATGCAGGGAGGTAAACCAGATATTAGCATACGGTTACTACTCTGCACTAGGGTAGTGAAATAGGGGTTGAATGCGGGTACCAGCAGTAGGCTGGAACAATCAATCACGCATGCATCAAAGCGAAGGTGTTTGGCCGACGATCAGATTATTCTAGTAAAACTCGTTCTTGGCCTAGTGTGCTAGACATGCTTGAAGTCAAAAGGTTGCGCGAAAATAATACGCGTTCACAAGCGAGGGCACAGGGACAAGTGCAATCTCACACTACTTTATTCATGGGTGGAGCCACTGAATATAAAGGAAATAGAAACACTAAGATCACGTGTGCATACGCAAGAAAGTTACGAGAATCACACATGCGCAGCCAGAAACCCCCCCTCTTCCTCTGTACAGGCCGACAGAAGGATCCCTAACACATTAAGATGGCTTCTGCTATACAGCAAAAGCTTCGAGGACCAACCGTGCGTTCATATTTCCATTTGTACCAATAATCTTAATCTCATTCAATCGAGGATCACATGTGCACGTATGGCAATGCTCAGCTTAAACTAGTCCTTTCCTTTTCCTTTACATTTTGCAGGTGCTCCCTGGCTCGGTCATTTATGCAGCTCCCCGTTTGGCCTATGTAGACCTTTGCGCAGCTAAGTGGAATTTCATATAGCACTCCAATTGCACACTTGACGAAAGGGCCTGACATGCCTTTTGTCGCAAGGTGCTATCTTCTTCCCACTAATGCGGGAGCAAAGAACGGACAGCTTCTTTGGGGCCGAAAGAACAATCGGAACCCCACATTTCCCAGCGACCTTCTTGAGGGAGTGCGACACTCGGTGCAAATAAGGCAGATTTTCGGGCCGCCTCACACGCTGCGCACTGTCGGCTGCTGCTACATTTCTTGTGCCCTTAAGCTTTTGTAGCAGGGACTCGGCTACTGCGACAATGACCGAGCGAGGATACCCAGCTTCTGCTAGTCTGCCAATCTGCGCAGAAAAACTGTCACGCATCTTGTGATCACACGACTTTTTGAGTGAAGTTTCAAGGCACATCATCACAATAGCACGTTTTACCAATTTTGAATGGGCTGATTCGCCAGCTGATACCACCAGCATACATGTTCTGCATCAAACGTAAAGTTGATGCCTAAACTTGAAGCTGATTGTCAGCAGAAGTCTCATGAGTAAATGATAATTCTCTACCATTCACATTAAGAACCTTTAAGGTGTCATCTATCGTATGCTCATGGGCGTCAAGCTAGTGTTAGGCTGTTAAAGAATCAATAAGTTGTCCACATAGCTAAACCTCTAAGAATCACGGTTCTTATCGGAAAACCCGGTGATGTTCGCTATCAATAAAAGCTAGAAAGATGTTACAAAGAACAGGTGCCACCGTCGAACCAATGCAAATACCCTTCTTTTGCAAAAACATATTATCGTAAGAGACAAACGTGGACTTCAGATAGAATTCTAGCAGTGCCATAAAATTATCCACACTTATCAAAGCATCATTGGTAAAAGCAATTTCACCGTTCAGCTCGATACAAGCTCTGACTGCCTTAAACAACTCGTGGTGGGGGACTGAATAAAAAAGGTTCTAAACATCAACCGAAATTTAGAGGCCGACACAACTATTAACCTGCAGAAAACTGATCACCTCATTGGAATTTTTTCACTATAAAAGGATCGTTTATAGCCACTCCTTTCAAGTGGCAGAAAAGAAACATGCAGACCTATAACTGCCAAGTCTCTCCTTCACTAACAATGGTGCGAAGGGGCGTGTCAACCTTGTGCGTCTTGGCTGTGAAGAACACGTAAAGGGACGTTCCCTTGCCCTTTTTTTGCGCTTAGTCAACACGAATAAGTTCATTTGAACACACATATTCTCCGCTTGGCGCTTGACTTGCGACGCACGCACCTTAGCAACACGAAAGATCTTGTCAAGTGCCTGGGTAGCTTTTTCTTTGAGTAACTTGGTAGGCAGCATAGCGAAGCCTCCTTCCTTGTCAGCCTGAAGTAGACAAAGATCGTTTTGCGTGAAGTAATTTTGTGCGTGAAGTAATTTTGTACGTTGCCAAAGGCGTCAGCGGGGATGCCCCCGGGATTTCATGCACCGTCTTCATCAGACAGTCAACGCCTTCAAGAAGGCACCTTTTTTCGTTCTCCCATTCGTCTTTTGCGGCTGTCTGGCGAATCAAAGCCAAATATTCATGTGGCGGAACAGTCACAGGGTAAGAAAACTTGGGGCCCTTCTCCAAGACAGAGGTCACTCTGTCGCTAATGGTAGCGTCGCCAAGGAGAAAAAGACCTCCGCTTTTCCCTACCCTTTTCTTCCCGCGAGGCATCTCCTTCAAAGCAGCGCTGAGAATCAGCCCATTCAGAAGTGGTAAAACGTGTTATTGTGTTGATGTGCTCTAGTGAAAAAATTCGTATGTACGGAAGATACGGATCCGTACATACGGAATTATGGTATTACGGATCTGCATGGTGCGGATCCGCATGATATGGATCCGCATGGTACGAATCCGCATGATACGGATCCACATAATCCATATATATGAATTATACGGATCCGTATCCTCCGTATATACGGCTTCCATTTACACGGAAATATGATATTATGGATGCCATAATACCATAGTGATTATGGTTTAGCGAGACCATACAATGCAGAAAAGCTCTTCCATTAAGTCAGAACTTGTTGGAGGACAGCTTAATCGAGAGATCAAAGTAAACTGAATAATATTTATTCTGCACATGTACGCGCAGAATAAGCCTAAACGATGTGCACTGTCACATGACAACACCCTCGCATGCACCACGCAGAATATCCACAAACAATGCGCACTGTCAGACAAGACGACACCCTGGCACACACCACCACACACACACTTGTTCACGTCTGCCACCATTGGTTATGCTCCATGTGTCGAGAATGTATAAACAGTGGCAGTTCTCACACGCAGAGTAAGCATAAACAATGTGCGCTGTGAGGCGACACGACACCCGGGCACACACCAATCAGAATAAGCATAAACAATGGACACTGTCAGATGACACGACACCCTGGCCAACGCCACAACACATGCACTTGTTCACACCTGCCGCCATTGACCATGCCAGATATGACGAGAATGTAGAAACAGCAGTAGATCTCACGCGGTACTGCAAACGGAATGGCACTAATGTACCACTCTTATCTTCAATGAAGGTCTGGCATTCACACTGGCAATAAAACTGAACCTTTATTCTGCACGCGTACCTACGTATGCAGAATAAGTACAAACAATGTGCACTGTATTGCGAGACGACACGACACCACTGTACTGGCACGCACCACCACACGCGCACTTCTTCACGTCTGCCACCACTGGCCATGCTCAATATTATGAGAATGTAGAAACAGCGGAATCTCTCACACAGGTCCTGCCGTTGCGAGGTAATCGCATTCACCCGCCATCCTTAACTGCAATGAACGCATGGCATTCTCACAGGCGGGTAAACCTTTGAAGCTGTAATGCCAAGCAAGCAGGATACGTGGTGGAGCAAGCAAAGTCCATGGTGAAACAAAAGTAGGTGGTTCTCCGATGTAACTAGAGTTGTGGCAGGTCGCGTCATGCACCTTCGGATTCCCAAGGTGTTACGAGATCCTGCAGATTATAAACCTTTCCTGCAGGCACACACACAGACCTGTCACCGTTTGGTTGCAATGTAGGCAACAGCTAGCCGACGGGCGCCTATTCACTGTCGCACAACCACAGAACATCCAACGCCTAGCTGGTTACGAAGGGCAGGGCAGCCGCTTCAGCACTGGCGTTCCAGGTATCCGCATAAACTTGTAGGAGAGGCACGCACCGGTCCGAGTGATGGCAATGAGGTGAGCACAGAAACCGTGGTTGCTGTCATCAGTGTTCGCCCAGACCAGGCCTGAGCAACACACCAACTGCCACTGAAGAGTCGAGATAACTTGTCCCGTGATGTGGCTTCATGTTAGGGGCACAAGTGTGGGAGATTACCAGGCACTAGAGGCTGAGCTCGCTTGGCAGCAGCCGTGCCCGGCTGCGTCTAGCCACGCTTGGTCATGGCCATAGCCTGTCGTACGTCGATGAAGCTTTTGTTTGCTCTGTGCGATGGCTACAAACGCTTACGGGTATATCAGCAAAGAATCGCAACAGCAAGGAAACGTCGCAAGCGCAATTGCTTAGACGCGGCAGCGTGCGATACACTGGCAGGAGCGCCTCAAGCCACGAAAGACAAGCCCAACGTAGGTGGCGGCGCGCCGCGGTGGAATGTAGCGTAATACCATGGTAGGTGAGAGGGAAAGACGACGGTCGCCGAGGGAGCGTTTGACGGGCTCAGGAAGTATACAGGAGGCTATACTCCTCTATACCTAAGAGGGAAGGAGGCCCCTCCCTCTTAGGTGACGAGAGGAAAAGGGGCGCCCCCCCCCCCGTGCGCTCGCCTATGCTCATGGGTTCAGGTAGAACACCATGCTTTCCGTATACTACTTATTTCCACGTGGATCTTTCCGCATAGCACATACGTAATCCGTTTGTTCTTTCCGTATCCCATGCGGTTTCCGCATGTTGCGTATCATACTTTCCGTATATTCCGTATGGCCGTATGAGTCTATCCGTATTACAGATACGGCTTCCGCATGTTCCTTAAGGCTACATCCGTACGCCCATACGGAATTCCTTATGTACCATATGATACTTCCGTATGTTCCTTACAATTTCCGTAAGCATCCGTATACGTCCCGCACCAAATCCATATATTTTATACGGAAAATATGCGGAATCCGTATGTTTTCCGTATGACGGCATGCGGATGTTTTCAGTAGGGCATGCCTTGAATCTTCACTCAAAAAGTCGTGTGATCACAAGATGCGTGACAGTTTTTCTGCGCAGATTGGCAGACTAGCAGAAACTGGGTATCCTGGCTCGGTCATTGTCGCAGTAGGCGAGTCCCTGCTACAAAAGGCTTAAGGACACAAGTAAATGTGGCAGCAGCCGACAGTGCGCAGCGTGTGACGCGGCCCGAAGTTCTGCCTTATGTGTACCGAGTGTCGCACTCCCTCAAGAAGGTCGCTGGGAAATGTGGGGTTCCGATTGTTCTTTCGGCCCCAAAGAAGCTGTCTGTTCTTTGCTCCCGCATTAGTGGGAAGAAGACAGCACCTTGCGACAAAAGGCATGTCAGGCCCTTCGTCAAGTGCGCAGTTTGAGTGCTATATGAAATTCCACTTAGCTGCGGAAAGGTCTACATAGGCCAAACGGGGAGCTGCATAAATGAGCGAGCCAGGGAGCACCAGCAAAATGTAGAGGAAAAGGAAAGGACTAGTTGAGCTGAGCATTGCAATACGTGCACGTGTGATCCTCGATTGAATGAGATTAAGATTATTGGTAGAAATGGAAATATGAATGCACGGTTGGTCCTCGAAGCTTTTGCTACATCGCAGAAGCCATCTTCATGTGTTAGGGATCCGTCTGTCGGCCTGTATAGTGGAAGAGGGGGTTTCTGGCGGCGCATGTGTGATTCTCGTAACTTTCTTGGCGTATGCACACGTGATCTTAGTGTTTCTATTTCCTTTATATTCAGTGGCTCCACCCATGAATAAAGTAGTGTGAGATTGCGCTTGTCCCTGTGCCCTCGCTTGTGAACGCGTCTTATTTTTGCGCAAACTTTTGATTTCACAAATTTGATTTTCGCGCAAACTTCGGCTGTGGCGAGTTCCTTTTTAGAGACACAAATTCACCCAATAAATTACTCGATCTTAACCAGTTTCACTGCTTGCATCTTCATCGTCCTAGTTGAAATACGTAGCGTAAATGTACATGCGAGTATCTTGATGTGTGGTGGTGTGCCCCACAGTTCGCTGTACACTCACTAAAGTGTACTTCTGGGAGGCAGGAGCGCCTTCTCAACAATTAGCCCAGCCTCCCTTACCTTCTTGACCAAAATAAAGAGACTAATATTAATAAATTTACTATGTTTTGCCAGTCACGCATGGGCAATCTACATAACATTTCTCGAAACTCTCCTAGGCTCACCTGACCAACCATGAAAGCCTACCTGATCTTGGCTCTGCTCGTCTTCGGATATCTATGCCGTAAGTGATAAGTTGATTCGTGTGTGCAGAAGCTTTCCCGTTCGAGCGGTTGCAATTCTTGAATCAGCAAATGAATCGTGGTGTTATAGAAGACAGTTAGCAAGCATACTTGAGGGGTAGCGTTTTTACGGCGCTCTTCAAGTATGCTTGTTACAAGTATGCTCGCAACAGAAGATTCAACCCTTTCAGACGCGTTCTATACAATTGTGTGCGCCACTTGTGAAGAGCAAGAGAGATTGAGCTTTCGATTGATTAAACCTCCTAACTAGTAATGGTGGCTTCATTTAACTTCATTTGGCTATGTGCTGTTTCATATTATCAGTTTGCTGAAATAACTATCATGTTCTACGAGTTGTTGGGCGTGCCGCTTTCCGCGAGGCATGTCAAAACTATAATTTTTTCTTTGCTGAAAATAAATAAACCGAATAGGAATTCGCTTTGTATTTTTTTATCCTGAGACTGGAGTTTGCTTATTAAAAACAAAGCATGGATGACTTCTGGCTAAATAAATAGTGACTAATTATGATTAGTCACTATAAAACACATAAATCAACTTATTCTGACAATATTTCTTTTGCAATAGTATATTGAGTGCCTTGAAATAAGTTGTAAGCTTGAGGCATTTACAGACCGTTCTTCATAGGTAGTGTCTGAAAGAGTTAAGTGACGACGACGACAATTGGTTAACATACCAACTGAATTTGTCGCATGGAATCAGTGTATAAAATATGAAAAAAACAGACATAGACGTGCTTTTATAACAGTATGCGCACAATATGTGAACGCACAAGAAAAGTGATGCAACAAAGGAAATCACGAATAGAAAGAAACTGTGGAGAAACTGTTCTCGTGACTATGCACATAAGTGCCGGACACTCGACGAAATTCAGCAGGTTTTACAAAAGAAAAATAACATTAGTTTATCTCCTGCTTCTGTCTGTATGTTTTAAGTACCGTTTTATGTTCTTGCTTTTTTTACTTTTCGGTGCAGATGTCACGTGGTGTATGCTGTCATAACAAAATCACGCCATATCCACGAAGTCAGTGATGATGAGTGGGCGAAGTTCCGGAGGTAATCTGGTAAACCGTCAATCCCCGTAAATTTTGCCCACTCGATCATCATACAAAGACCTGACACACAAACGCGGGGGGTCCTCATATATGACGTTAAGCTCAGGGGAACGTTTGTTGTCGGCGTGGCCGTTTTGCCTTTCGAGGGCGAGAGCGCGTTCACGATCGTTTTCATCCATGTCAGAAAGAGAATGTGTGGTCTGGAACGCGCCTTATACTTCATGGTCATCAGCGTCATTGTCATCGTTATCACGTGTAGTGGATACATTCCACTATACTGGAACGCGCTTATTCTTCATGGTCATCAGGCGTTCACGCCCCGACAGACCTAAATAAAGTTTTTCCATACCATACCATCAGGCGTCATCGTCATCTTTATCACGTGGAGTGGATACATCCCACTATACGTGGCTACCTACTACTACTACTACTACTACTGCTACTACTACTACTACTACTACTACTACTACTACTACTACTACATACTACAGAGGAGGGACAGACCCACACCCTAAGGAGCTTCGCCCCTAAAAATTAATTATTTATTACTAATAATGCCCTTGTTTCATGGAACCAAGTCGGTATATAAAAGGAGTGTGTAGACACTTAAATCTTCGATGATAATTTTGCGGCGCTAGCACTTAACGACATCAATTTTCTTGAGCAGGAGTCCAGATTCTCCACCGAATGGGGTTGACCAAACACTCCAGAAACCCCAAACAAAAATATAACGACATAAAACAGAGTGTGTTAAGCGCCGTGTATGACAGCTATATTGTGGGAACGTACACTAAAAAAAATCGAGTATTTGGCGAGTATTGCTGCCGCACCAATAAAATCTAGCTCTCGTTCTGTCCTTGCATTAATACCGCGGTGGCGGCACTAAGAGGTCACGAACAGCGTGCGCACTATTGGTGTGATTTCGCATTATTGATAGGCAAGTGGTGCGACCCGGGTTTTAAAGAAAAGAAACGAGAGGAAGCAAGATGACGATTACAGTTATGTGACATACGTACTTCCCAAATACCAGATTTTTTTTTAGCATAGAAGAGTTCAATAACCGCTCGGATAGGTAAGGACCATAGTCCACCGCGGTGGTATAGCGGTTAGGGTGCTAGGCTGCTGACCCGAAAGTCGCGGGTTCGATCCCGGCCGCGGCGGTCGCATTTCGATGGAGGCGAAATGGTAGAGGCCAGTGTAGTGTGCGATGTCAGTGCACGTTAAAGAACACCAGATGGTCGAAATTTCCGGAGCCCTCCACTACGGCGTCTCTCATAATCATATCGTGGTTTTGGGACGTTAAACCCCAGATATTATTATAGGTAAGGACCATAAATGAATAGAGATATTCACGGACAAAAACTGCACGAATGTACCCAAGTGTTAAGAGTTATTGTATATGCTACTTTTAGGTAGCAGAGTTGCGCGTCTGTCTTCCAAACACTGCTAACAACAGTGCATTACGGAGAAGCTGGCGCTCGGGCCAATTTGTGTATTTTATTAAGTGAAATGGATTGACACTAGTCATCGACAGTCTAGTTGATCGTCTGCCTCTCTCAACCGTCTGCGCGCTCTGCGCATGGCACGCAGGCTAGGCTGCCGTGCGAGAGCCGGCACTGCGCGCTGGCTGGCGCCCGCGAGCATGCCCACAATAAAGTTTTTTTTTTAAGACGATAGTCTTTCTTGGGATACTTGAACGCAAAAATTTTGGTCTGGCTGTCTGTCCGACGTCCCCTGATTCAGCCACTCGGACAAAGTTTAACCACTTTCTGAACGCACAGCCATCTTGAACTGGTGTTTGCGTTCATACTTGTGAACCTATTCGATCAAAAAGCAAATACTACGCATACCTGAGGCGCAGCATTAATGTAAGTATCAGGACGTCTGTTTCTTTATTAGAAAAGACAGATACGTAATTCTAAAGACCCTAGTGTTTTTAAGGCTACGCTGAAAATGCGACGCTGTGCACGAGCTGCGACGCTCTGTCCGAAAAAGCCATGTGCACAAGCTCATGGCAGCACAAGCCATGAGCTTGTGCTGCCCCTGGCAGTGGCCCTTGGTTCAGCACAAGCTCATGTTTTTATATGGCGTCCATATCTCGCGCAGCGCCTCCATTTTATCAATGCCAGCCAGGTGCGGCCGATTCAACATAGAGTAGGCGCTGTCTGAGGCAAGGCAAAACATAGTAGTACAAGACTATCGTATTTTTTTTACGTTCTACTGTATAACGAAAACGTTGCAAAATGGTGTGACATTCATGGACCCTACCATGAGCACTCTGAATCATGTTCTCGTTCGCGCACTCAAAGCGTTAGGTGTGAGCGCTTGAGGCAAGAACAGAAACTGCGTACTATTCTAGCCTCCATAATAAAAAGTCATAGTTTCACCGCAAGGCGATGCAATGAATGCGATAGCAACAAATTGGAATGTCAACACGCCGAAACGTGCAGCGCGCTGCTCACGCACACATGACGAACGAAAACAACACGCATAGGAAGAGAGCGAACTAACAACATTCACAGCTTGACACTTAGCGCGCTGCTCTAATAAAAGCGACGCATGAAACGTATTCACAGGTACAGACGAGCGCGAACTAACAAGTGTCACAGATCTTACTTCGCTGTGTTTGAAAAGCGTGCTCTTTTCGCAAACGGGGGGCACTGCAGCGAGCGAAGTGACCTTCGTGCGCTCGATAACTACAACGCAGTCGTTCCGGCGAAAGGCTAAGGCGTACTACTCTCCCGACCGCGAGATAAGCGCGCGCGCACAGGCGTCTACCCCCCATGCCCCCCTCCCCAACGAGCAAAGTTCGCGCCCGGAGAGGAGCACCTGAGAACGCGCGTCGCAATGATTGGGGGGCCGACCTAAAGGAGGCCCGCGGAGCGCGCCCTTTGCACCCTCTATGTAAATGGCGAGCTATATAAATAGCTCGCCATTTGAACATTGAAGGACGTGCACTTTCGTGGCTCAGCGGTTAGCGCCGCGTGCTGCAGAGCGAGAGGTCCCTCGTTCGATGCCGCACGACGGAAATATTTTAAATGCGAAGCATTTCTTAGCGAACGTCGGCGACTTTGAGCGCGTCTATCTATCTATCTATCTATCTATCTATCTATCTATCTATCTATCTATCTATCTATCTATCTATCTATCTATCTATCTATCTAGCCGCCTACGACATTGTGCTCTCCTGGCCATATAGTTAATGGAATTTATACCAAAATTGGTATTGCATAACATTACTGTATGACAAACATGCATGACTGGTCATATCATGAAAATCATGACTTAGTTGTCATGAAAACTATGATTTACAAGCCAGCGCTATAGTGCTCCTGAGGCCATTATCTTAATTTGATAAATCCAAAAATTGGTACGATGAGACATTTCTGCATGACCAACATAAATGACAGGTGGTAATATGAAAATCATTACCTGCATGCCATGTACAACATGATTTACATGCCACGCTCATGGCGCGCTGACGGCCGTTTCGCTATCTTGATATACCCCAAATTTGATATTGCGCGACGTGACTGTATGATGAACATAAATGCCAAGTGGTAGTATGGAAATCATGAAATGTCATGTGCAATATGACTTGCATGCCACGCTCATGACACTCTCGGGGCCGTTTCGCTAGCTTGATATACACCAAATTTGGTATTGAGTGACGTGACTGTATGACGAGCATAAAGAACAAGTAATATGGAAATCATGACATATTATGTGCACGCCGCAATCGGCGCAAACGCCGCAATCGAAGCTACTGTTGCGTGGTGAATTTCCACAGGCGTAAAGGACTGAAACCATAACGTTCAGTTTTAGGGATTTCCGCAACTGTCATGCGAAGCAGAACGGCGACAGCGCTGGATATAGTCCGTTGCAATTGTGTTAGGTCAGCGAATTACTCGCGTTCTCCACAAGCGGTCACATGAGAAAGTGTGATAATGTTGGTTTCCTGTTTTTGAATAGCCGTGACGGAGAACCGTGGTAACCTTGAGGATGTAGCTCAGCGGAGCCTTTGACTGTAGTGCACGTTGTGAAACGGTTAAAGACTGGTGACGCGCGCGTTAAACGTCGCGCACACCGGGACATCCCATAAACGGAACTGGTCGTCACCACACAGCATCGCGCACTTACGTTTTGAATGTTCGAAGTTCTGGCTTTGACTAGCAAATGCTAACACGTGCGTCATACAAGTAAGTCGCAAAATGTTGGTCATCACCAGCTTCAGGTTAGTTTCACCCGTGGCCTCCGCGATGGCTGAAGCTATGTCGAAGGCCACGGTTTTGCTTCTGGTTGTACCCCGAGAAAGTGGACGCTCTCGTATCCCCATTTGCTGAATATACAAACTGAAGACAACTGTCAACAGAACATTCCGATGATGCGTAACAAAACAGTGCAACGCACAGGACGCGAGAGATTAAGGGAGAATGCAACTGCAAAGGAGAAAATCGCCGGGGTCGTTCATGCCTCATAAAGCGAGTTTTGTTCACCTGATCGTAAGATACATTGCTCGTGTATCTACTTGATCGCTTTGACCTTATGCATATACACAAATTTACGCATTTAGGCGTTACAGAACGGACGCCTGAGTGCTTGCCTCGAACTCGATGTCATGCGATGCTCGCTTGCACTTGCCAGTTGCAGTGTGCCGAAATAACTGAAACATCCTTTGCATTGCACACGCAGTTTGCTTTGATGAGCTTCCTACTTTTCTGAAGCGTGGGTGGATGAACGGAAGAGGCTTTCCAAGTCCTTCATTTTCAGGAAAGCGCGCCTGAACACCAACGAAAGAGGGGGGATTCTATTGTGGCCTATGCACACTCGCTAGCGGATGGCTCTTTGCACTACCCAGTTAGGGCCAAGCAGCATGAGAGCGCTGCTGGCGGTGTTTTTCGAAGCGAATGCTAGGCAGAGTCTGACGTCTATAAAGTGGCTGTTACTAGGCTTTCTGAGCTTAACATGGCTAAATCCGGCGGCTTAAGTGGCATCGATTAGCATCGATCAATACTGATCGAAATCTATTAGTATTTATTGGCTTAACTAACGTTAGTTAACCTCACATATGATCAATTAGCCTTGACTAGGCTTATGTAAGCATCGCTTAGCTTAAGTATACATAATTAAGCTGGGCCGAGTTGCTGTTTACTGCGCTCGGTATAACGAAACATTTAACAGTTCCTATGTAATAGCATCTTCAAGCAATCATAGTGCTATGCAGCTATTCGCCGCGAGATCGAGCGGGACCGCCGCCTGGCGGCTACTAGCTGAAGCGTGTTTACTGTGGATTGGTCCCTGCATCGCCTACCACTCATGTAGTGTTTGCATTTGCCCGTACATCATGCACGTCCTCAAAGGGCCATTTGTTCCGTTATGTTCGCGCAAGTATCGGGCCTGCTGTAACATAGGTTAGAAAAAAACCGTATTTGACATTACAGCTGCCATGTCGGCCTCCAGATATGGAGTAGCAAGATGAGGGGGGGGGGTCGGACGTCGTGCCGTCGGCCGCATGACACAGCCACACGGGCGGCAGGTTGCCGACCCTTGGTTTAGTGGATGCTGATACTCCGGAAATACATTGAGGAAAGTGCAGCATAATGTTGTCAATAATGTTGTGGCGCATTGAAACTTACGAGTAGAGCATATCGCCCGATTTATTAACAAACACGAGTGACTATAGAGAAAGCAAAGAATTATTTTACGCAGACAATCTGTTTTGCTGAGAATGTTGGGCAAAGAACTGCATTAAGGCAACAGAAGCTTTTCAAATATGCTGTCTTGTAGACAGCGTTGTTTGGGCTTGAACACTAGATTCACGAACTGAACAAATGGCTGACCTTCGAAAAAAATTTAGGACTGCTGCACCAGCCTTGAAAGATTGGCGACTTCGTTGACAAAGCAGACAATACTGCCTCGGCGGTTTTGCTGTCAGCGGTGTCGAGTGCTTTACCACATGAGCCATTCTGTGCGTGTTGGGAGCCCTTCACCGCCCTCCTTGTGTGGCCGACCGGTTGCGGCGCTTGTCTAGGCTTAGTACAATAAAAGTGTTCTTTTCCATTTTTCAAATATGTCAGATCATTTCCGAAAGAAAAGTTACGAGATACCCGTGTCGTGTACAGTATCGCGATACAACCGAGACATTAAAAAAGTGTTTCACTACTGAGATACAAATACATTTTGAAATGTATCTCGATGCAGAAATACAGATACTCAAAAAAATCTCTGAGATACTATCAAGATACTCTTGTATCGCGATACTGCCCAGCCCTGGCTTGCACGTATGCCTAACGCGATGTACAGAAAGATACGGCTTTGATCGGCTGCATATGCATTGTAGGGAGACCAGCGACAGCAACTTTCGAGAGTGATGTGTATTGCCAACGGTACCCTCTGGTCTCCAGAATCATTTCAGAGTGGGTGCCGCTTTCTGGTTCAAGCACATCGAAAAGTGCACTTGGAATCGTCCCAAACACGAATAAAAATAGTGTGTGCGTGCAGCGTTTTAGCGACTCGGTGATAAACAAAAACTAGGTTATGGGATATGGACTTTCAATTCTTAGGTTTCTAACTGCGACACTGCAACTTATCGGTTATGCGATGAGTTTGAGTTGTGCTTAAGATGACATTTAGGTCATCTTAAGCACAACTGAGCACAACCTACTAGGTGTGGCCATAATAGCTCTTCTGTATGAAGGCGAAAGCCTTTAATGTCTAATGCTCACGTCCGTCCGGCGTCCGTCCGTCCGTCTGTCTGTCTGTCTGTCTGTCTGTCTGTCTGTCTGTCTGTCTGTCTGTCTGTCTGTCTGTCTGTCGGTCCGTCCGTCCGTCCGTCCGTCCGTCCGTCCGTCCGTCCGTCCGTCCATCCGTACGTCCGTCCGTCCGTCCGTCTGTGCGTCCGTCCGTCCGTCCGTCTGTCCGTTCGTCTGTCCGTCCGACCATCCGTCCGTGCGTCCATCCGTCCGTCCGTCCGTCCGTCCGTCCATCCGAGCTCTGGCACGGAGCCAGGTGGCCGCCGGGATGCGCGTAGCGTCGCTGTGCCCAGCGTTTGCAATCATTCTGACCGATGCCGTCTCAATGGACACAGGCGTTCACGCAATACACTTTCGAATTCACAAAGGGTCCGTCAATTTAAGCGCTGGAACGCGGATGGCGTTTGCACGATGCGCAAACCGCGAGAAAACACTAACGCATGCGAACGGAGGAAGATTAGTCCCGCGTCTCGCTGCGATTCGCGGTATAAAAAATTAAAAAAAAGAAAACACTCACACATTCCGTTTGTGTGTTATCCCACTGAGAGTGTAAAAGAAAAAAAGACATGGCATGGTCAGTGGAATGGCCACACGCTTTCGCCGAACACACTTTGGAATGTACAAAGTGTCCTTCAATTTCTCTGATCTGCTTTTTTCTAACCATCCATCGCTTGTGCCTGATAACATAGTAATTGCTGGTATTAGTGACCATGACTTGTGTGGTGGCCCATGTTCAGATCGTTGCCTTCTCATGTGCGCATGAGCGGCCCAAGGAAGATATATTATTATGATAAAGGAAATTAGGCTTTGCTTATCTTATGAGTTTGCCGTATTCCTGTAGGAATTCAGTCACTTAGCTCAGTCCGCAGACTGCAACACCCTATGAGATACATTTTACTTCACACTAAAGGAGTTGGTTGACAAACATGTTCGAAATAAACAGTTGTCTGCCAAAAAACGTAGTGATATGCCTTGGGTTACTATGGAAGTCAAGCGAATGATTAACAAGAGACATCGTCTCCTGAATGCTTATAGAAAGCAGCGCAACCCTGCCGTTATTGTGGTGCTAAAGTCGCTTGGGAAAGATATAAAAATAAAAAAACAAGAGTTACCAAGAAAAAATACTTCCTAGCAATAGGCCCAAAGTTACAAAATAACCTGAAAGAAATGTGGAAGTGTTTAAAATCAATTAGCAAAGAATCAGTTGGCATGAACTGATTTATTGATTTACTGAATGTCCATTTACACACACATGTACATAGTGATAAATGGAGGTGGATAAGGCAAAAAAGCCGCACAGACGCGGCTTGAGGGAAACCTCAGCCCCTTTGTACAGTATAGCTACACATGTTAAAGCACATCACGTTTGTAGAAAACAATAATACAGACACCATAAAACATGATCGTTATAAAATGAATAAAAGGGAAAAAATAATCGCACAAGAGATTGCACTATTCATGTAAACGGAGAACAAAAGTGATATGTTCTTCATAGCATGCAAGAAAACTAAAAGAAAACACATCACACATAAATAACTTACAGAAAGCATTCTATAGAGGGAAGCGCAATAACCTTTTAAATTCAGGAAATGTCAAGTGCTCTAAATTATAACCTGCTCTATTGTATGAGTTCAGAAGTCTAGGTAAATTACTACACAACATTTGATTAGCATAGTTCGTTCTAAAGCGCGGAACCTTCCTATACTTCTGGTGTACGAGAGCTGTAGTGGTGTAAGTTGACAGATAGGTTGGGCAAGTTCACCCAATAAGGTATTGCTACGTTTAGCACTAAAATAGTCTTCACGTAAGAGTCTAGTTTTATGTTTGTCACGGACTTTAGTTATGTTGTATTTCTCAAACAGGCCTTCGGTATGAGCCACATACGCTACATTAGCTATGGCACGTGTTATTTTCTTCTGGATACGAAATAATTTAATTAGGTTCAACTGAGTCCTATACAAGATGCGCATAATGAATGTGAGACACAAATAAAGCATTAAAAATTAACAATTTTACAGAGACAGGTAACGTATACCTGTTACGACTTAAGACACCCGTTATGCGGCTAAGTATTTGGAGTACCGAGCATACATGGTCGTCCCATTGCATAGTATTTGTAAAATGTACCCCTAGCACCTTAACAGTACGGACAAGTTCTATTTTTGTAGACCTGTAAACTAATGTTTGATCTGAAGAAAGACTTACGCCTTTGGTATGAAAAATTACAGCTTTGGTTTTCGTTTTCGACCAAACGGACAGATTGCACAGGCAGTTATTTGCCATGGTAAATAAGTTGCTATAAGAACTAGATGAAATGAAAACACTTGTGTCATCTGCATAAACTATAAATTTTGCCTTTTCGTAAATCGAAACAATATCGGTAGCGTACAAATTGAAGAGCAATGGGCCCAGAATGCTGCCCTGTGGGACTCCGCAAAATATTTCTTTGATTACGGACACATTATTGCTTACCGAAAAAAATGGCGTCTCATATTAAGATAAGATTTGAGTAGTTGTAGAGGAACGCCTCTAATTCCGTATTTTTCTAGCTTGTAGAGTAGGATTTTGTGATTAATGTGATCAAACGCCTGTGTAAAATCAAGAAAGATACCTAATGTTAATAGCTAGCTATTTTCAAAGTTCTGCAATATATATTCTTTTTGATCAAGATGAGCTAGTTCCGTGGACCTGTTCTTACGAAAGCCATATTGGGAATTGAAAATTATCTCGTGCTTTTGACAAAACAAATAATAATAATATCTGGGGTTTAAGGTCCCAAAACCACGATATGATTATGAGAGACGCCGTAGTGGAGGGCTCCGGAAATTTCGACCATCTGGCGTTCTTTAACGTGCACTGACATTCGCACAGTACACGGGCCTCTACCATTTCGCCTCCATCGAAATGCGACCGCCGCGGCCGGGATCGAACCCGCGACCTTCGGGTCAGCAGCCGAGCACCCTAACCGCTATACCACCGCGGCGGACTTTTGACAAAACAAAGAAATCTGTTATAGAAGAATTTTTTCGAGACCTTTTGAAAAAACAGGGAGGATCGATATGGGGCGATAATCTTTTTATCTAAGTTATCACCTTTTTTAAACAATACTGCTACCTTTGCGACCTTCATATTTTCGGGAAATACGCCTGTGGAAATACACAAATTATAAATATGTGCCAAAACAGCTGCTATGTCGTATATAACAAACTTTGCAGGTTGAATCTGTAGGCCATCAGCATCGCAGCTGCGAGATGTCCGCAGCAGCGATGCTGATGCATCCTGAGCCTAAATATCGGCTTTGTACTTCCAACTGATGACACTGATAAAGCATGGCCTCCGAGATTGTGCGCCGGCGCGCAATCTCGGAGGCCATGCATGAAGCAACAATCGAAAACGAAAGGAAAAAATTAGCACGCAATTAGTACGTTGTTGAAAGTAGCACAGATAGATGTCATTTCAACATGCCCACATTTGCCTCATTGACACTTTGACAATTAGGTGAGTATTTTTGGAGTTACGAATTTAATTATGACTAATTAATTAATTCACATTAACGAAAAAAACAGCAGCGGCCACTACAGTATACTGGGAATAATATGCACAAGGCCTGCTTCGCGTAACGCCGTCCCGCTTTTTTAAAATCATGCTGCGTGATAAGTGGCACACCCTGTATATGCGATCACCTGCAATAAACACTGAGTTGTTAGTTTAGCGCTGTGTCCCATCTGCTCTGTCGTCTCTTGTGTATTTTTGCGCTACTGTTCCGAGTTATGCACAACCAACTAAGCCCACCAGTCTGTACTTTTAAACCCTTGTAACACTCATGATGAGGATTTGGGGGCATATGCACGTAGCGCCATCTCACGGCGGTGGCAGAGGCACCCTGCGGTAAAATAATGCAAAATCGGTGAAAAAAAAAAACAGAAATCTTAACTGACAATACTAGTTAAACTAACTACCGGTTTTTACGTAGCATCGACCAGCTAGAAAATTCTTGCGAAATTGCAGTTGGGTGGCAAAAGGTGCGTACCTTTCCGAAACATTTATTACTTTGCAGTGCGACCTGTATCGTTCTAATAGGGCAGGGGTCTCAAACTCATATCGGGTGGCGGGCCGCAGTCACAGCATTTGGCCCCGCAAGGGCCGGGTTAGGGAAGAATGTAGGAGCAGGGGGGGGGGGGGGGCAGGAGGTTTGTTCGTTCACATTGTCAGCAAAACATACCATTGACAAGAAAATCTTTCCCATATCTGAAATGCCGGTCATTTCTCAAGATTTGGGGCCAGGATTCCATCCGACATGTCGATGCCGATCTCGAAAATGAGTAAAATCTGGACGCCGATTCTGAAATACTGTATTTGTTTCACGGTTACGCTTCAAAACATAATGACCTCATGGGGTGCCTCACGAAAACAATGCTGTAGACCAGTCATGCCTGTGTAGCTTACGCACATGCTTATTGTGAAAATAAAATAAAAATGTGGGCCGACGTCAATCATGAGCAGGCCGCGGGCCGCAAACTAGAGTTTCACGGGCCGCGTGTTTGAGACCCCCTGTAATAGGGGGGTGTTCAAATGTTCTGGGAAGCCCCGCGCTTTGTCGTACGACACTTCAATATTACCAGACTGTTCCCCTGGATTTATGTTGTGCGTATTCGGCAGTCGTTCTTGCGAACTATATTTGCAGCGAAGCTTTCCTGACGACTAGAATAACTGCCAGTTGGGCGTGTTGGAATACGTTGATGATGGTAAAGCGCTAAAAGAAACGGACACTTATGAATAACTGTGGTCTTCGTAAGTCTCCGTTTCTTTTAGCGCTTCACCATCATTTCCTGGCGACCCCGACGATCCTTTGTATCGTAGTGGTTGTCGTCATCCTCGTGGTAGAAGCAGCAGCAGCAGCAGCAGTAGTACTACCACTACTAGTAGTAGCGGGCGTTAGGCAGTTTACGTAACGAGAGGGGGGGAGAGAATGAAGAAATAACACGAAATGATGGTGATAAAAATACTCAAAACGATGATGATGATGACTGCCGATACAACATATGACAAAACGCTTTTGCCGCCGCCGACAAATGGCGCCACGTACTGATGTCTCCGAGTCCTGGGAATGTGCATAGTGGACTTGGAGCATCAACTTGGAAAAAGTCCGACTTTGCGGAAGTAAAATACGAAAGACGTTACGTATACCAGATTTGTTTCGGTGGTTTGGGGATGCGCCATTCGTTGGGCAGTTCTAGACACTACAGAACACTAGAAAAAAATATTTAACAAAGACGCTACGCCGATGCCTCCTGACAAGAACGTCCTAGGGAAGTCCGCTATGCAGAGATAGCGTGGTGTATACAAGTGCGTAACACCAGACGTCATGGTGCAACAAACAGCACCCTACTGGCTGCAACAGCGTCATGACGGGGACTAAACAGAGGGGGGATTAATAGCAAAGGCTTATTCATCACTTAGATAAGTGGTAGCGTGCAGTCCACGTAGTTTCTTCCGCACCTGGCAGCGATTGTTCCGCCTAGTACATTCGCTATTTCAAGCAGAAGCCCTCTCCTAATATCATATTTGTTTGAGCCAGAAGATGTTCTTGTACAATGGCACATATACAATCGCAACATACTTGTCATCTCACTACGGTACTTCCTTTGTACATTGCAGAAATTCATGCTGCGACACTGGACAAGCCCGAAGTAAAAACCCACGCGATGAGAAAACTTGCGGATGAAGAGTTCTTCCAGTCTTTGGCAAAGGAGCAAGAAGACGTAATCGAAGCTCTCAAGAGCTTTAAGGACGTCGGTGAAGATAACAAAGCGGGCTACTTCATTTATCAGCTGGCCAGCATAATTCGAGCTATTGTAGCCGGGTTTACTCGGGCTCGCTTGGAAACTGCGCCCGGCAGGTGCAGCTGGCTCTGACACAAAGACGAAAAAGACACATACAGTCGAACCAACTTTTAACGATACCGGTCTTGAAAATATATTTGTTATAACAATGCGAAACTGCTGCACCGCCAACTTTTTTTATGTTCTCTATGGTGAAATAACCCGCTTACAGCAATAACCAACTTACAATTCTGGCTGTTGGGCGTCCGTGCGGAAAAGCAATGGTACGCTCAAACCTTGAAAAGAAAGGAGAAAGCCAGGAAATTCAAGCTACTGAAGCCCCGCCCACAACCCTACGTCTCCCAGCGCCCCTTCGAATTTGCACTATGCTTCACAGCACAACAGTGTAGCACTGAGGTAAACCTGTCTTTCAAAGTGCGCTGCGGCGCGGGAGCGGTGATGGCTTTTGTTAATGCATTTTCGGACATGCAGCGTTTGCAGCGTTCAAAAAAACATATAATTGTCATGAAATGGCTCTATAAGGCTTGTGGCGGTCCCGTGAAAGGGTCCGAATTCCCAAGCATATCCGAAAAATTATCATCACTGATGTCTGTTGGCATATCCCTCCTGGATATAACAGTTAATGAGAACTGAAAGAACTAACAGAACGAACTGTTAGTTATCATTAATATTGTGTCTAAGAAAGAAAAACAAGCCCTTAAATTTACACTTCTTTCCTCCGATGGGATATCATAGCTGTCTCACAATAGACCTTATGCAAAATCTGCTGCCATCTAGCGGCCGCCTTATGCGTTTCCGCCATGTTGAAGGCTAGGCGCTCTCTGCATGTGCACACACGGAGCGTACGCGTCGACGTGTGGCGGCTGATACGAGCGGCTATTCCGAGATATTTTCGTGTGCCGTGTTGCTCAGATTGAGGAAATTGGGATATTGAAAAAAGGTTTGCAGGAAACTAACCTCCATGTTATTAGATTTCTTCGCGGCCGACGAGGAGCGGCAGATCGTTCCGTTGCTCCGGCTGCTGCTTACGACTGACGCCGTGCTTACGTTCGCCGTTCTTAGTAGATGCGGTATGCGACAGCATCGGTACTCATCAGAGAACACTTTCATGTCATGCCGGAACGAAACAGTTTTCGTGGCGCGTGCTTGCAGGCACAGACAAACCGACTTCGTTTACGAGCTTCAAAGCTGCGGCGGTCGCGGCTACTCGGGCGTGCCTGCCCTGCTGTTGACAGCTTTACTTGGTTTATTACATTGCGATAACAATTAATATTAGACAGCTACTCCGTGCGCGTAATCAAATCTCAGCGAACGGACCAGAAATTTGTTTCGAAGGGAGGGGGGGGGGGCGCATTTGATCCGACGTGGGGTCCGGGGACCGGGCAGGTAAGTGTGGTCGAGTGTCATTTTGTGCTCTGTATCCCATGGCACAAAAGAAAAAAAAAATCGGGAGGGGGGTACGGGTCCGGTGGGCCACCCCTGGCCACGCCATTGGCTGGGGCGTGTTCTTCGTTTGTTTTCGATTGGGGAGTTTAACAAGGTAGCGCTTGGTGAGATGCTTTGCGCACTTATTGTCTTACTCCGCGTATACTTCAAGCATTTGATGTGCTATCACTGCCAATAAATACAGAGGGGCGGCCAGAATGGCCTTACCGCACCTCTTGCTTTTTTTTTTCGTTTATACCCCAAGAAGAGCACATATCAGGTTCTCACAAAAGCTGATCCCTGCTCGGAAAAATCCCGCATTCACCACTGTGAGTTAAAAAAAAAAGTTAACAGGTGCTTGTGTGTGGCACTTATCGAATGAAAATCTGGAGAAGGGCTGTTCCGGCAGATGTGTTACATTAGACCGTGGGTGCGCTACCGTTCTTTACGCGCTGAGGTAGTTTCGCAAGCGTTCAGTCAGGCGACGCAAAAATGTCTTGCTATAACGGATTGAAATTGTAAGGCATCAGTAGGCCCCGAAAGCGACGATGGGAACGCGAATATTCTTGGCATATTGTGATATTTGTGAGCATAATGTCGAACGAATATTCAATGAAATACCAACTAATCAGCACCTACTTCTTGGAGCGAATAACACTTTTCATCTTCCCTTTTTACGTGCGTGAAGGCTGGAATTTTTTTACATTTCAATCGTGCGATAATTATATGCATAACATATACGATGGTGACTACAGCAGCGAAATATTTTTTGTTTCAAAAATATAAAAAAGGGACAAAGTTTTATTTAATATTAAATGCCCTATACATCAGGCCGACGTAGGCTGTCTCTCTGAAATATACTTTGAAATGGATCCGCAGCCCTTTTTTACCGTCATCGCTGTGCCTCGCCTTATAGCGCGGTAAAGCCTCCTACCAACTATCCTACACTACACTCTTGATATTCATATAGCCACGAACTCTTTATTCGCTACACTTAAAACACAGACAAAACTTATAACCTAACGCATGGCTTCATTGTCAACGACAAACTTGTGCAATGCCGGTAACGTGTACAGGCCCTTGCACACTCATCTGACGTTTTTGTGCCCCGATTGCCTACTCTCAAAGCAGATACAAACAAGCTGTAGCAGTGACAGCAATACGATTCGGACGCACGCCTCCAACATGGCGCCGAAGCGGTAGCTTCGCGAGACCTCCGACAGATGGCAGCAATTTTGCATAAGGTCTATAGCCTGCCGTCGTTCTCTATTACTTTTTTTCGGGCAAACCGTTTATAGCAAATATCGGTTATAACAATTGGAATTTTCGTGGCACTTGAGTATTGTTATAAGAGGGTTCGACTGTATAGGTAACTATGCCACGGAAAAAATTCGCACCGTATCGCTAGCTTCTTGGGAAAACACCATCATTCGTCCCGACAAAAGAAAGCAAATGAATTTGCCGCGAGGACGTGCCATAATCGATTCTACATGAAAGTTTATTTTGTTTCAAATTTTTATTTTCTTACTTTCGTTTTCGGTGAAGCGCATACAGATTGTATTCTTCGTATATGCTTTTGTGTGTTTATGTACGTTTGCCAGCGGCGCCCTCGGAGGGCGACATATGTCAAATAAAATCAATTATGGAACAATATAGGTTTGTTCGTCTGATTTTTATCTACCAACTTTTTTGTTCAGGAGTAGAAGTGGAGTCCACCTTCCTACATTCAAAAAATACTCTGGCAAGCGCCGGTGCGAGTTGTGCGCCAACCTTGACAATAATAAAAATATATTTATGTACAGAAGGGATAAAATGAGTGAAGCTAAGCGTTGCATATAATAGAGTGGAAATTAAGGTATGTCATAAATTAAAGCTGTTGTAAAGTACTATATACAACTTAGCATAAATATCGCGATTACTATAAAAGCACCACAGTCATACCACGCCAAACGTTCCAGCCATTTCGGCGACCATCTTAAATGTATTCGAAAAAAAATTGTGCTGATTGATTCCATTCAAAATATTGAATTCTAGAATATTTCGGAGAGTAACAAAATTTGGTCACATGGGAACATTTACAATTTGCCAAATTGCCATCTGCGTGTTGTACGTAAGAATTTATTCTAAGCGTAATGTTTCTCGTTTCAATAGAAAATGTGGCTGACATATTGCTGTATCCTGTCCATAGTACCTGCAGTTTCAGTTTCAGCGCTTAGGTTGGCAACACTGTGTCCTTGTGCGTGTATATACATCTGGAACGTCTATTGAAAAATGCAGTGTGAAAAAGTACCTCTGTGTTCGAGTCACGTGACTCCATTAGAATGGCGACGAGTGCTTTGAACCCCTTCTGATATAACCAAGCTCCCTACAGATGGCTTTGGCCGGCATCGCTCCGCCGGATGCGTGCCTTCCGACACAGGATCGCCGCGTGCAGCCATGGCCCCGATGGCACAACACGTTACAAGGTTTACCTGCTGGCTTTCGGCGCTTTCGAGTTCTCTCCAGTGCAATGCAAGGCTCTTCTCCTGCATTTTTAGGACCTGAAGGTCAACGTATATTTAATAGCCTGTCTGTTTCGGAGGCGGCAGAAAAGAAACAGGAGGAAAAAAAGTTACACCATCTCCCGCTAAAGGGAACCATGCGTAGATGCGAAGCAGTGGGCGCTAACGCTTACACTGGAGGCGGCGATGACGCTGGCGCTCATCGCAGCGTTGCGCAGGAGAGAAAACTGGGGAGGCGCAAAGCACGCAGTGATGGAGCGGTGTTTCCTACTGGAACATGCCAATCGCTGCTAATGGGACAATGAGAGACAGAAGACTCCGACTGGACACAGAGACCCGCAGTCCGCTTTTAGTTAACGCGCATGCTGCGAATTTTTATTGTTCAACAACGCACAGGAGAAATCTCCCACCGGCACCACCTTGCAGGTCAAGATCCAGTGCTATATATACGGGGTGGCCAGTGAACGGTTGTG